>CM071851.1:19253637-19510737 GCA_036507275.1 Sicyos edulis | reverse complement strand
TTCACCAGACGTTTAGTTGCAAAAGGCATACAATCAAATATATTTTGTCCCGACCGATAATCTCGGGACGCCTCGGCTAAATGGGCATTGCTTCTTCAACAATACGACATTGTTTACGCCCCAAAAAAAGCTATAAAAGGACAAGCATTGGCGGACTTCTTAGCGCACTCACCCCATTCCTCGATCGAAGTTGTGTGAAGACTTCCGACGAAGAAGTATTCACTTTTGAAGTCGTAAACCCGTGGACAATGTATTTTGATGGTGCAAAGACGTAAAAATGGTGCAGTGCAGTGCGTGTGTTGTCTTTATTTCACCCAAAAGCATATGTTGCCTTATAGCTTCACACTCGGAGAACTATGCTCGAATAATGTAGCAGAGTATCAGGCCTTGATAATCGGTCTTCAAATGGCCATCGATATCGCGTAAAGTATATAGAGATATTCTAAGCGATTCAAATTAGTGATAAGTCAAGTCCTACTCCAATATGATACCAAAGCATGAAGACTTGAAACCATTTTTACATATGCTAGAAAATTATTAGAGAAGTTCGATAGCTTCATCATAGAACATGTTCCAAGGTCGGGAAATAATAGGGTGATGCATTGGCTAATTTGGCTATTTGACAATCTCTCGATGAGGAAAATATGAGCATTACACTCTCGTCAAAATGGGTCATACCACCACCGAAAATGGAATATTATGAGGCTAATGCAATATTTGCTTATGTGATTGAAGAGAGAAGGATTGGCGCCAACCCATCATTGACTACCTTCAACATAGGAAGCTCCCTATAGAGCCTCGACGCATGCGTATGTAATGAAGAAGATCCGCATTCGATTTGTCTATTACAAAGAGACTCTTTATCGCCGCTCCTACGTAAGGACTCCTCCTTCGATGCTTGGGAAAACATGAGTCGATATAGCACTAGAGGAAGCACACTCAGAATTTGTGGTGCTCATCATCCCGGTCCAAAGCTTCATTTTCGGCTAAAGAGGATGGGTTACTATTGGCCTACTATGGTCCAAGATTCGATGGAGTACGCAAAGAAATGTGAAGCTTGTCAAGTCCATGCGAATTTTATACACCAACCGCCAGAGCCTCTTCATCCAACCATCGCTTCATGGCCATTTGAGGCTTGGGGACTTGATCTTGTAGGCCCTATAACTCCAAAGTCATCAAGTCAGTCACTCTTACATTTTGGTCGCGACCGACTACTTTTCAAGGTGGGTCAAGCGATTCCTCTCATGGGAAGCAAAGAAAGAAAATATTGCAAATTTCATCCGAACGCATATAATCTACCGTTATGGCATTCCCCATCGCATTGTAACAGATAATGGAAGACAATTCTCCAATAGCTTGATAGATAAGTTATGTGAAAAATTCCATTTCAAACAACACAAGTCATCTATATACAATGCAAGCAAAGAAATGGGTTGGCTTGAGGCGTTTAACAAGACCTTGTGCAACCTATTGAAGAAGATAGTCTCCAAGGCAAAGAGAGATTAGTGGGAAAGAATCGTGAAGCATTGTGGGCCTCATCTGACTCACGATCGCGACACCTATCGGAGTCACACCATATTCTTTGGTCTATGGAGTAGAAGCCATACTTCCATTGGAGAGAGAAATTCCATCACTTCGAATGGCCGCATAAGAAGGGTTAACAGCTGAAGAAAATGCAACGCCCGCCTCCAAGAGTTAGAAATATTGGATGAAAGAAGACTTGAAGCTCAAAGAAGCATTGCAAATGTTATCACACGAATGAGCAAAGCTTTCGACAAAAATATCAAGCCTCGTTCATTTCAAGTTGGGGATCTTGTACTCGTTGTTAGAAGACCTATCGCCACGACACGACATACAGGAAATAAGTTCACACCTAAATGGGACGGACCCTATGTTGTTCAAGAAGTCTACACTAACGGAGCTTACAAGATTGTGGATAAAGACGGACTAAGAATTGGTCCGATCAACTGGAAGTTTCTTAAGAAGTTTTATGCTTAAGAGTGTAACACTCTTGGCGTATGAGTATAAACCGCAAGCTATGTAATTGAACTACGTTATGACTTGATCCCTTCATTATAAAAGGGCACGAGGCACTTTAAAAAAATTTAAGTTCACCACAATTAAAAAAATTCATCCCAAGTTATGTAAATGAACTACGTTATGACTTGATCCCTTCATTATAAAAGGGCACGAGGCAACTTAATTAATTTTAACTTCAATCCTAATAAATAAAGCAAAGAAAAAAAGGGTCAAAAGAAAACTCTTATTTTTATTGATGATAAAAGAGGCCTAATCGCAGATACAATGAAAGAAAAATGCTATAGATGAAATATGGTAAAAAGTCGCTCCTACGATATAGCAAATCTAAAAGACAAAGGGAAAAAGGAAGCTAAAACGCAAGTTATAATCCTACAGCAAGGCTGGCCGACTTGTAAGGGTTTCTTCAAGCCTTGCTAGTGTCTCGCCTATTGTTGTCGGGCACCTGAGCTTCTTCGCTTGCACTTATCGCCTCGAATTCGATATTTTTGTCGTGATTTGGGCTGATAGTGTCGCTTTCGCAGTAAATAAGTTCGTAAACGGTTTTACGCCGCCGTGGGCCTCCTTTATCTTTCGAGACAAGTCTTTAGATGCTTACGAAGGGAGATTTTCTTCTCATTTGAGGTTCGTGCATATCCGACAACGCCTTTCTCCATATTTTTTTGAGCTCGATAGGTCTCCATCATCACCGTTGAAGCATGCCGGGAGCAATGATGCCTTAAGTCGTTGTATGTGCAAATTTTATCGAGGTATTCCCTCATCAATGTTCGGATAAGGGTTAAATCAATGAGTAATATCCGAGATGCCTTTAAATATCGCTCCATAGTTGACTCAAGAGAGCCTCGTGATTCTCAAATGTTGCATTCTCTAACAAAGTTTTGGCTTGAGCCCACATGCGGATGGCGATTTTCTGGTTTGCTCGCAACAATTTCGCCTCCTGAAGATGTAAGGGCGCCAGATACATAGTGTCCGTGTCCCCTTGTTCCCGATAGGGTCCTCGTTTTCCCTTTGCTCATGGCTCCTAGTAGGTTGATCGACTTCAATAATCGGCATATTAGGTTGTTCCTTGTGGATAGGAGGAGCAGGACCGATAGCTGAGTGTGATATCCGCAAGGGAGATCAAAGAGTCAACAGAAAATATATATGTGTACACATACATATTTGTAATTGGAAAAAAACATAAACATAAAAAAAAAAAAAAAGAATGATGTCGAATTATGGCAATGCCAACTTTGGGCGCACTACATCACTTGGGGGACTTCAAAGGGGATGTGATCAATTTTTGGAGATTCTTCTTCACGCCTCCGACGGTTCCAGTGGACGATCCTCGTTGTTACTACAACTCTTACCTTCACCTTCACGAATGCGCTTAGAGTGAATCACAACCTCGGGCGTGGGTGCATGGTCATTTCCTTTTACACTCAAATCTTTATGGACTTTATGTCTAGCGTAAGAAGAGCCAAAACTATCCACAAGAATCTGGATACCATCTTCCATGTATTTGCCATGTTTTTTCGCCCACCATTCTTTGTAAGAGTCGTGAATTTGGGTATGTGGGTTCATTTCACGGCCGGAATGTATACTTTGGAGGATGTTGAAAGTTGATCGCAACTCTTCCAAAGAGTAAAAGACGTTGTTGAGATTGATGCGATGAAAACTTTCGTTGGATTGGTTGGGCACATCTTGATAAAAGCCAAACCGACGACCAAATTTGTGCGGGTTATATGCCTCAAGAGTCATCAACTTCCCGCGACGAGAAGATAAGTAGTAACGACGGAGACTCATGAAAAAGAGGTCGATAGAAATGATAATCCTTTGATATCATGGATAGTTTCACTTTAACTCTCAAAGGGGTGTTCGTGATGCCACATTATCGCTTCACCTCGATGGATTAATTGACGAGCTTCGAGGCCATTTAAGTATCGCGGCACCCCTTCTCTCGCAGAAGTAAGCCATCCCGTGACCTCTAACAGGTTTATGACCTTATGATGAGTGCCAAAGTAGCGGGTAAGCCAACCATGAACATAATGAATAGGAAAGCAGCTTATCCGAGCATCCAATAGAGGAAGGCGTTTGATATTTGACCCAAACCGTAATAAATACTCGACAAAGCTGGCACGACAAGGTTAAAGAGTCTTCCTTCACCATGAGGGATGCAACCTTAAACACACCAGACGCAGTTGAACGACCACTTTGGAGAGGGAATACGAATAAACATAGCCAACATGAAATAAAGGCAAACAAGTATGTCTCATCCTCATATTCTCTGTTATGCCAAGTAGTTGGAAAATCGTCGCTTTTTCCGTCCAATTGTAGTCTCGAATAGATCCACTAGGATTATGTGTAAGGGACCGACCTGAATGGGGCACTAAATGGGCCCTTATCCCAATGCATGCATTCAAAGTAAAGGACATTTAAACAGTACATGATTTCGGATTCCAATTAAAACAAAAACATTCAAAATAACCCTTTAAAAACTAGACAATTTCTCGAACTCGCCCCTCGTTTTCCAAGCACTGCTCCAAGATATTTACATTTCCAAAGTTTACTCGATCGTAGATTTACTAAAACCATTCAAAACCTGCTCAGATACAAAATGCCTGGAATCCACAAATATTTACAAAACATCCTAGGCTCTGTGTCCTGCTACATGCATTCTGGGGAAAACAAAACATAAAGAGTTATAATACAAAAATCAGAGTTGGAAGACTAGGCCCCATGATCATGGGCCTCCTCCTTCAAACCCATCCCGTCTCTCGCAACTTGTTACTCCGTGGAAAAACCACGTGAAGGGTGAGTAACGAATTACTCAAGAAGAATCCCCAACCGGGTACAATACGATATACATGGTCATCTCGATGAGCGATGCAAGCTATGAATATAAACACGTAATAGAGCACATAGCTTAGCCCACACTTGGGCCTCTGATGCCAATTTAAGGTCTTAGTCCGGAATAATATCACCACACAACCAAATACACAAGTCGCCATATACGAGAAACAAGTCCCGCCTCAACTCGCTTCTATCGCCGACGAAAGGTACACCGCTCAAGATCCCGATGAGCTCTCCCGGCCGCTGCGCCAGAATGAGCGTGTTAGCATGTACCGCGTGCTACCGCAGACTATGGGGGTGCCGGTCCAGAGGCAAGCCGCCCATGTCCATCCACCACGCCTAACTAAATCTTTGGATCGGTGTCACTAACATAGGGGTGTGAGACTCGACACGTAAACTATGTCACCAACCACCACACCGGGCCAAGGAACGGTCGTGGTAGGATTACACCAGAAGCCGCCCTGCCTTAACAGTGGCAATCGTGGGCTACTACGAACACGCCGAGGACGTGCGGCCGATCGCCGGGGATGAGGCAATGTCAAGTCATCATCCCGACGGTTGGGGCATTTAATAACCGCCACCCTCACCCAAGATTGCAGGGCCTACCTGGTAGGGTTAGCTAATCCTCACTGGGTCCGGTGGATCGAGCACTGCCTCGACGTCCCCGCCATGGATGCAAGGTACTTTATGCATCAAAGTTCTGATGATGCTATCTACCGCAACTCTAACTCCGCCCTAGCAAACAAAGAAACAATTCCATAAAATCCAATACGTGCTCAATAAAAATACAACGAGCCTAGCATGATACTACTTAAGCAAGGAAGCAGATACGAGCATGCTAGAAAGGAACAACCTAGCATGGATTAACATGAGAATTAATCAGAACAACATGGTAATCGGAATTCGAATTGAGTACCTAGCTATACATGTCAATAAACACAAACAAGCAAATAATCAAGAATCGCATAATATATCGCAGGTCCACACAACTCCGATAAGAAATCCTTACCTTGGTCGTGGACGCTTGACACTAAAACCTAAGCGCGAACTAACCCGAACTAGCTATCGAGAACCTATCAATCACAACAAAAATCACACAATAGGCCTAAATATAATAAAATAAACGAGGCTCACCGGGAGCAACTCACGAGGCCCGACGAACGCATTTAACGAGCCGATTGGTATTTAACGGGCAAAGAACGGGCGGGCCGGGCGCTGGGCGCAGATATGGCGCGTGGTTGGCGCTGTCGCCATACTGCGCGCGCGACGAGCGCGGACGGATGCGGGGAGATGCAGGGGCGCGCGGCGTGACACGGAGCTGGGCGAGGACGCGCGCGCGAGCACGGCCGATGCGCTGGCGTGGCTCTGGCGGTATGCGCAAAGAACAGATCACGCGACTTGGCGATGGAAAGGAAGCTCGAATTCGGCCGATAGGAGGATTCGACGAGCGATTTATGGTTGGTCGAACTCCTCTACTCCACCGCACAAAACCCACCCAACAAATCACTTCAACACGACCAGGAAAATGGAATTCAAAAACAGGGAATGGGTCGACGGAAATGCGAAGGAGAAGAAGAGAAGAAGAAACTCACCAGCTGCTCGAGATTTGGCTTCGGATTTGAGGAAGGAACTCTGTCGAATTGGAGTTGGAGGGGAGAAAACGCGAAGGAGAATCGCTTGTCGGCCGGAGGAAAATTCGCAAGAAGAAAGGAGAAATGGGAAGCTTCAAAGAGCTCGTGATTTATACCAACACTCAAAGACAAACCGGCTTATATACAAGATCGCGCTTAGAAGCAAAAGAGCGCCGTTGGCTCGATTGGCGCGCCTCTACCTAGTACGCGACACGCCTTTGGCTCGAATCTCACTCGACGCGCTATTTAATTCCCTATTTATTTTTACCTTTTCCCAAGCCCAAATGTCTTCACCAAAATTCCCGATCCCATTCAAATCGACTCATAATTATTCCTAATTAACAATTACATAACTGCCCTCGCTTACCGACCCAAAATTACAAAATGCCTCGGGCCTCCCGGAAGACCGGATGAAATTTCGGGGCGTTACAATATTCCTCTTATAAGACTTTCGTCCTCGAAAGTCCCTTAAGATCGAAACAACTCGATACCGCAATCTCATCTCATCCTCTCGCTCCCAAGTGGCTTCCTCTCGAACTCGACTCTCCATCGAACTTTACCAACCGGATTTCACGACACGCAGTTGTCTTTGTCTCGGAAGCAAGAATCCCCACCGGCTTCTCCTCAAGCTCAAATCCTCATTCAATTGCAAAGGCTCAAAATCAACAATGTGCGACTTGATCCCAGCACGCACTACCTCAACATCGAAACATGAAAAAACATCGCATCGCCGACAATGACGGAGGCAAGGCTAATCGATAAGCAACCTTGCCGATCCTCTCCAGAATCTCAAACGGGCCAACAAAACGGACTCGCCTTTCCACGCTTGCCAAAACCTCAAAACACCTCGCATCGGTGCGACCTTTAGGAATACATGTCGACCAACCTCAAACTCCAAACCCGACGCCGAACATCGGCGAAACTCTTCCGCTCGCTTCCAATGCACAACATACTGGGCTCTAATCTTCGTGACGGCACCATTGGTCAATCGCAAAGAACTCGACCCAAAACTCGCCTATCACCAACCTCTTCCCTGCAACACAGAGATCGGCAACGCTACCATACAAAGCCTCGAATGGAGCCATCTTAATCGCCGATCGATAATCGTTGTTATACGCAAAACTCCATCGACATGATATCGGTCCCAATCGCCCGAAATCCAACACACAAGCCCTCAACATATCTTCGAGAATCGGTTCACCCTCTCACCTGGGCTCCATCGGCCCGAGGGTGAAAAGTCAGGTTGAAATCGCACTCGTTGCCTAAACCCTTCGAGCGCTCTCGAAACGAGAAGTGAACCTCGAATCACGGTCGATACGATCCTCACAGCACACCGTGATAACGAATGATCCGCTCCAAAACAATCGCGCCCATCGCTCCACGGATAAGTGTCTCTACCGAATGAAGTGTGCGCTCTTAGTCAATCGATCGACTATCACCCAAATCGAGAGAACTTCCTGAGTCCTCGGCAAAACCGAAATAAAGTCCATGGAGATCTCTTCCCACTTCCACCGAGGTACACTCGGGCCGGCTGCAACAAACCTACCGGGTCTCGCTCGGGTGCCTTCACTTGCCGATAAGTGAGACATCGATCGACAAACTCCTCAACATCTCTTTTCATACCCATCCACCGTATCGTGTCCGCTAAGATCTCGATACATCTTGGTACTTCGGGTGCCAAGCAAACCGAGAACTGTGGGCCTCGAGAGCAACTCTGCTTCGCAATCCCGCAACATCCGAACACACAACCGACTGCATGACGTCACCACCGTGCCGTGAATACACAAGGTCAAAATCTCCATCGCACTAACTCGTCACCCAATTTCTTAAGTGCGGGGGTCACTCAATTGACTATCAATAATCCGCCTAATCGATGGTCGGACTATCAACCGAGCCACTCGCAAGAACCTCACCCAACAACATCGCAATCTCAAACCACTCGAACTCTCTCCGTAACTGGCTGGGAACTCAACAACACCGCGGAGTGCGACGCCTTCCTACTCGAGCATCGGCCACAACATTGGCTTTACCGGATGGTACAGAATCTCGCAGCCATAATCTTTCACTAACTCTAACCATCTCCTCTCGCCTCATATTCAACTCCTTCGAGTAAAGCAGATACTTGAGGTTCGTGAACGGTAAACATCCGAATCACTCACCATACAGTGTAATGCCTCCAAATCTTCATTGCAAACACCATCACGCTAACTCCATATCATGAGTCGGATAGTTCTCGCTCATATGGCTTGGTGACGGAAGCATAAGCAATGACCTTCCCGTCGGCCGCATCAACACACAACCCAACCCGAACTTGGAAGCATCGTGTAAACCACTTAAACCACCTGTCCTCTCCGGATCGCCAACATCGTGTCAAGTCAAACCGCGCTTGAGCTCGCAAAGCTCTCATCACACTTATCGTTTCCAAATAAACTCGACACCCTTCCTCGCCGACGACGAGTGAGGGGCGAGGCTATGGCGGAAAAGTCCTTAACAAACCGACAGTAGTAACACCGCCAAACCTAGGAAGTCTGCGTATCTCAGTGAATCAAGTCGGCTTGGCCCACGAACTCACGGCCACAATCTTTGCAGGATCCACGGCTATACCATCTCTCGAGACTACGTGACCTAGGAAGGCCACTTGTTCCAACAGAACTCACATTTGGAAAACTTCGTGATAAAGTGGTTTTCCCTCAAGGTTGCCAACACTTTTCTCAAGTGCTCGCATGATCCTCCCCGGTCCTTGAATAGATCGGGAATATCGCCAATGAACATGATGACGGTTGCCCAAAAATGCTTTGAACACCCTATCCATCATGTCCATGAACGCTGCTTTGGTGCATTCGTCAACCCAAACGACATGACCCCAAACTCGTAGTGCTCCATATCTAGACACGAACGATGTCTTAGGAATGTCGGCGCCCCTAATCCTCAATCGGTGATACCCGGATCTCAAATCTATCTTGGAGAACACGGAAGCTCCTGAAGCCGATCGAACAAATCATCGATACGGGCAACGGATACTTATATTCTTCATTGTCACCTTATTAAGCTCACGATAGTCAATGCATAGGCGCATCGAACCATCCTTTTTCTTCACAAACAACATTTGGCGCTCCCCACGGGGACACACTCGGACGGATGAACCCTCGATCTAACATCTCCCGCTGAATGAACCTTGGCCTTTAACTCAGTGGCGCCATACGATCATCGAGCCTTCGAGATAGGAGGGTCCCGGCTCGAGCTCAATTGTGAAGTCAACCTCTCTTCGGGGGCAACCCTGTAACTCCTCAGGAAACACGTCAGCAAACTCCCGCACAACCGGCACTTGATCAATATTCAGTGAGGGACGGCTCTCTCCGGACAATTTGGCTAGGTAGCCCCAAGCTCCATGAGCTAGCAAACGACGAGCTTTCACAACTGACACCATCGGCGGGCAAACTCCACCCTGAACTCCACGAAACTTGAAGCTGGGCCGACCCGGCGGCCTGAACACTACTTCCTTCCGGTGGCAGTCAATCAATGCATGGTTAGCGGCTAACCACTCCATACCAAGAATCACATCGAAACCACTCATGGGTAGAACTATGAGCGTAGCTACCAGAACTCTCGGGATATCTCGATCAGGCCATCCTTAACCTTATCTTTTGCTAACATATTAACTTCCGGAAGGAGTTGCAATGATAATTCAAAACCTAGAGGCTCTAATCTCAACCTAGCATGCTCAAAGAAAAACAATCTGAGATACAAACGAGTGCGTAGAACCGCAGTCAAACAAGACAAATGCACAATGATCCAAAACAAGAAGCGTACTCGCCATCATGCGGCATCTCCGCACGCTCAGACCCTCTCGACGGTTCGTCAGCGAACACCCGCCTGGCTGGCTGCTGACAGTCGAATCGCCATACTGGCTGATCACAGAAACGGATCATATGCCCTCTTTTCCACATCGAAAACACCGCCTAGGCCCGGTCTGACAAACTCGAAGTGGGCTCTTCCACAAGTGGCACAGGTGGGAATCTGCCTAGGACCGCCTGCCTTTGTGCGAGTTTGGAACTAGGTCGGTATCTCTACTGGTCCTGCCTGGAGGCGCCTTGGCGACACTGCCGCCGCCTCTCGTACTCAAACCTCCTCTTCCGTCCCACACAGTAAGGACAGACGACGACTGCTGGAGCGGCGATATCCGCTCAACAGGATACTTTCCGTTGTAAATAGTGGCCGGTGAAACGGCTCTAGCATAAGTGTCAGGGGCCTGTGCCCTGACATCCTGAGACACACCCTGCCTCAGACCAGAAATGAACTTCCGAATTTTCAACTCATGGGTTGCTATCAGCTGCGGAGCAAAATAACCATACTCCGAAAACTTCCTCTCGTACTTCTCTATAGAATCGTAACCCCCGCTTGATTACGGAAAAGCGCTACCATCTTCTCTTGAGCCTCATCACTAATGTACTTGGCCTTGAATTCTGACTTGAAGAACTCCCAGGTAGCTGGAGACCCAGCTGGTCTCTCACTCAAGGTGGACTCCCACCACCATCTAGCTACGCCCCCTAACACGTGGGTTGCACACCTCGGCCTCTGAACATCGGGGCACACCATAATCGGGGAAGGTGTACTCCAAATGGGCAATCCATCTATTTCTTTGCTAAAGCCTCACCTGTGGCATCAAACTTATCAAGGTTCCATTTTACGAAATCCTTCAACCATTTACCAAGCTCATCGGCACCTTCTGCCACCTCTGCCACAAAGGCTGCTGGCTCTGCCCGGAGTCAGTCTTCTTTGCGCCTGCTAAATCAAACGAGTCAGCTGCTCGATTTGAGCTCGGGACTCTTCCCGCTGCGCTGCCAACAAAGCCTGGGTCTCTACCCTCTGGCCATTCAATAGGTCGACCACCATAGACCTCATAGAATTAGCAAATTCTGCTCCATGAGCAGTCTCACGGTCTGATCGCCTCAACGCCTATTCAGGCTCAATAGGGGAGCTACGAGCGGAATGCTATCGATCTCACTTGGGACGATGTCCCTACAGGGTCAGATCCGATCCTGACACCTCGGCCTCCTCTCGGGCGTCCTCTTCTCGGCGCGGGTAAGCGGCATCTTTGGCGATCTACACCCAAACCAATAACGAGTCGAGAACACCGCTCGTCTCCGCTCCACAACACTACACAAGGCATACACTAGATGGCGGTATTGTAAATTCTTAACCCTTTTCTACAACAAATTGTAAACTTAGGCGTACCTAATGACCGCCGGAGTGCTAGTGATCATGGGAAAGCGACCTACAACAGTCATACTACGCAGAATTTATGACTCGAGCTCGATACCAAGCGTAAGGGACCAGGCCGAATGGGGCACTAAATGGGCCCTTATCCCAATGCATGCATTCAAAGTAAAGGACATTTAAATAGACATGATTTGATTCCAATTAAAACAAAAACATTCAAAATAACCCCTTTAAAAACTAGACAATTTCCTGGAACTGTCCACTGTTTCCAAGCACTGTTCCAAGATAAATACATTTCCAAAGTTTACTCTGATCAGAGATTTACTAAAAACCATTCAAAACCTGTTCAGATACAAAATGTTGGAATCCACAAATATTTACAAAACATCCTAGGAAGACCGCCTAGTTGCCACATGTCCCACAGTGAGATGGATACTTCCCCAGTGGATGTATGAAGGGTATTTGTAGACGGACACCATGCTTCAAAAAAGGCTTGCATCACGTGACTATTACAGTCATAAGTATACAATGAGGCCATTACTGCTGAAATGAGTCTAGCATTCTTCAATGCTTCAGTGTTTCGGGAGACCGTGAACTCTAGCCATTCCCAGTAAAGAGCCACATAAGAAAATTCACCATTAAGCTTAAGTGCGGAGCCCCAACAAATCTTTCCTTCTATGATTTGACGCCCTAATGTCGATTACGGTTTCGCAGATGGACTTGCTGTATGTTTATGTAGGGATCTTTTTGTTGACCAGTCCGATAGAAAAATCGAATCTCTAGAGTCAAGCCTCATCTCTCTATATGGTTCGTCGATGGGAAGAATAGTCCCTTCACGAAAAGGTTTGGTCCTCGTGGCTCAAAACAACTAGGTTATGCTCGGTGGAATTTGAAATCTCTGTGAAATAAGTCATTGTCTGCATTAGGAAAAATGAGGATCATTAGAATCACGGGGTTTCATAAGCGATCTATAAGTACAAGCGGAATTTGAAGATGATGTATTGAGGGTTAAAGAAAATCTATAATAAAGGGGCCAAAACTTATTAAAAAAATTAAAAAAAAAAAAAAAGCCATTAAGTTTTGACTTCAAAGTCTCTTTTATTGGTTAATGAGAACCGTTATCGACATGTCGCAATGACGTCATAAAGGGGACATAGTGAGCACCACGCTTGAAACAAAGTCATTCATGCCCCCCCTTGTCGCAAGGTCGTTTGTAGCGCATTCGGCACACTTTGCGACAAGGTCATTTTATAAGCGCATCCCACGGCGAGGTCACTTACAGCGTATCCCGTCGCAAGGTCATTTATAAGCGTCCCGTCCGAAAAGCGCATCTGCGACAAGGTCGTCTCTGAGCGCATCCCGTCGCAAGGTTGTTTATGGCGCATCCTGCCGCAAGGTCGTTTATAGCGCATCGCGGCGAAGTGTCGTTTCGATGCATCCCATCGCAAGGTCGTTTATAGCGCGTCCCGCCGCAGCGCACTTCGCGACAAGGTCGTTTATAGCGCATCCCGCGGCGGAGGTCGTTTCTAGTGCATCCCATCGCAAGGTCGTTTATAGCGTGTGGCGTAGCGCCAAAGCGCACCCGCGACAAGGTCGTTTATAAGCGCATCCCGCGGCAGAGGTCGTTTCAGTGCATCCCATCGCAAGGTCGTTTATAGCACATCCCGTCAAAGCGCACTCGGCGACAAGGACGTTTATAAGCGTATCGCGGCGAAGGTCGTCCATAGCATCAATCCAACAAGGGTCATTCATTCATAGCACCGATCCAAGCGAGGTCATTCATTCATAGCACCGATCCATCTCATTCATAGCACCAATCCGGCGGGATCATTTAATTGATGCTATGTCTTAAAAAAAAAAAAAAAAACGAGTCTCGAGATTTCGAAGGCTCTAAAAGATGAGAAACTTCCAAACTCACCCATCTTGCGCTATGTCCCTATATCCCGACGGAAAAAGGGTGAAGCACCTTTCGCCGAATGTTCTAAAGATTTGAAACTAGGTGATATCGAAGTATTAAAGCAAAGTTTCACCACTCCTTTGACAAAGATGCAAAAGCAATGGAGTCAAAGGTGCGAAGAGGATGAGAAGAATGTGGCTCTGCCTAAGAAGCGAACAAAGGATGGATTTGACCCTAATGCGTGCGGGTTGCTAGCTAAAGCGGGTATGATTTCACGACACATACCGAGTTCAAACGCTTAAGTATATTTGATGACCAAGCCGAGCTTTCTTCGACGCAAAAGAAAGCTGTTGAAGAAAGGTTACGCTCTACCAACGTCAAGAAAAGGACTCGGATATAAGTCACCAGAACCAATTCGCATAACAAGAAGAGATAAAGCAAAGATGGAAGATTCCAACCACATAACGATTCAAGAGGTTGAAGAGTCAAAGGAAAATAAGAATGTTGGTCATAGGGTACCTGCCTTTAAACGCATTGGACCATCAACATCTCGTGTTTCAAACATTTCAAAGGTTAGGTACATCAAAAGAAAAGAGAATAAAATGCCCGCAACCACCAATGAGGCACAATTACCTATTTTTGAAAGATTGAATAAAGCCATGGGAGAAGCGAGAACATTCTCAACCGGGTGGAGTGCGACCACCCATCTTTCAAAGGTTAAGCGGACAAGTAAAGGGAAAAGAAGATACAAGCTCAACTACAAATTTGAACCGACAATCGGTTTTCAAAGTTTAAATTTAACCATGACAAAAGACCGGGGCATCCCAAGTACGTGTTTGACCGAATCTCTCACGAAAACTTAGGGAGAAGCTGTCAAAGACAACTTACCAAGCAAGATAAGGAGCAACAAAGATATCTGCGGCGTTGTTCCGTCTCGCATGAAAAGAAAGATGTTTGTTACCATTGGCTGAAGGTTCGTTGAGAGTAAAGCGGCGTGATGTTGTCTTCACTAATCGGGAAAAGAGAAAATAAAACAAGAAGAAAGCAAGGCTTTATGTCACCACATCACCGTCCTAGAAGAGACAGAGGTTGAGGTAAGTGAACAAGATGTTGATGAAGCACCACTTTTTTAGAAGATGACATTAAATCCACGGTAGATGAGCTTAAAGAAATAAATCTTGGCACGAGAAGATGATCCGTGCCCAACGTTCATAAGCACGTTGCTTACGCCCAAGGAAGAGACCGAGTATCTAAGTCTACTTACTACATACAAGGACATCTTTGCTGGTCATACAAGGAAATGCCAGGACTTGATCCAAAAGTTGCGATCCATCATCTATTTGTTAAACCTCGATCTCGACCAATCAAGCAAACTCGTGGCTATTTAGACCGAACTTATCCCACAAATAGAGGTCGAAGTAAATAAGTTGATTGAAGTGGGTTTATCCGTGAAGTAAAATACCCAACATGGATCGCCAACATTGTTCCGAAGAAGAAAGAAGAATGGACAACTTCGTATCCGTGTTGATTTTCGCGATCCGAACAATGCTGTCCGAAGGATGATTTTCCATTGCCTATTCTGAGAAATCATGGTTGATGCCACTACTGGACATGAAGCTTTATCTTTCATGGATGGATCATCGGGCTACAATCAGATAAGGATGGCTCTTGAAGATGAAGAGATGACTGCCTTTCGAACTCCAAAGGGAATATACTGTTACAAGGTCATGCCGTTCGGACTGAAGAATGCCGGTGCAACCTATCAGCGAGCAATGCGAGAAGATTTTTGATGATATCTTTTGCATAAAAATGTTGAATGCTATGTTGACGACCTCGTGGCACAGAAGACGATCCGTGCCCAACGTTCATAAGCACGTTGCTTACTCCCAAGTAAGATAAAGTCAATCAAATTTGTTTATCTTTCCCACATTTTGAAAAAGAAAGGAAGACCAGCATGGAGAAGGGTGAAAAATAAATGGTGGGACCACTCATTGGGAGAAGTTGAAAAGAAATTTGATGGAAAAGTTGTTAAGAAAGATAAAGAGAAGAAAAGAAAACCAGTTTTGATTTTTTTTTTTTGAAATCTTAGCAGCCACTCCCTCCTTCACCGCAGCGTGCCAAGTTCGGTGACGGCCACAACAGCAAGCAGGTTCTGGTGATTCCGGTGTGCTCTGTGCGATGGCGATGGACTTTTTGTGTTTAAATAAGAGGTTGATGCTTTGATGAGTGCGTGCTTAGCTAGTATTTATAGAGAGTCTCGAGGTTCAAGTTCCAGATTCAAATATAAGATTGTGAAGGAATATCTCAACTTAAAAGATTTGAAATTCATTTAAATGGCAAAACCATAAAATCTTTTCTGAGATATGTTTAGATTCGCTTAAAATACTTTCTCAAATAACCGATCTTAAACCAAAATATTTGATTTTTATATAGATATTTAAGATCTTGATACATATGTTTGATCTTTTATTTATATATATGTATATATATATATATATGTATATATATATATGAATGTATGTATTAGATTTTTCATATTTATATGCTAATTTAAAAAAAAAAGCATAGCAGTGAATGATGGAGATTTTATATATATATATATATATAAAAAAAAAAAAAAAATCAATTTATACACAGTACGTAAATGTTGGTTCAAAAAAAAAAAATCAATTATGCACAGTACGTAAATGACAGTTTAAAAAAAAAATGAAATTTCAAATTTCAAGTTTTATGGTCTAAGAATTGTCAAATAAAATGAAATTTTGGCCAATTCAAAATCGTGGGGGCAATCAAGTTCTCTCCAAGGGACTAAATAAATTGAACACAACTTTCATCACTTTAAGTTGGATTCAAGATTTAAGTTCGAATTTTACAAGTAGGGCTTGGTCAAAATAATTGGTGTAACTCAAATCTTACCCCAATTTCATATTTGATAAAATTAATTCTATCAAAATTATAGGATTTAAATTTTATCCAAATATAGGCGTTGTTTAAATTTTGCCCATTCAAATGCAAAATTGGGTTAAGGTTTTTACATTGCCAAAAAATCAATTTGGAATTGAGTGGAGCATAAATTCTACTAATTCCAAAATTTTCACGCAAAATATAGAAAGTCATGATTTTGACCAAATTCCATAATGTGATTGATTGGCATCGAAAAATACGTCAAAACAATTGAAATTATGACCTAAACTCATACACGCCGGTTAAAGCGACGATTCATATAATTAAAGTCTCGAAGCAAGAATAAGCAAGTTCGTGCTTCGACTTGACACTATAGTTTTCAAGATTCATCCACACATACTCGTGCATAAATCTCGAAAAGGGGGCATTGTTGACTGAGGAATTTCGGTCAATTATAAGTTGTCACGTCGTTATCTCAAATTTAATGGCGAAATTAAATTAAATTTTGGGACAATATTTCTCAAAATTAATTTAAATAAATAAATTGGTTTATCTTGAATTTGGCCAAAATAAAACCAAACCAAGTAAACCGAACCATGAATTTCAAGCCCAAAAGGCCAAGCCCATGGGCGGGCCCAAAGGCCCATTAGGGCCCAAGCTCACGATGCATGAGAACTCTATAAATAGAGGAGTTCTCTTCATTTCAAAGGGTGGAAAATTTTTAGAACTAGAGAGGGAATTCACATTTGTTGAGGTCTCTCCACGGTTCTAAAGATCAAAAGTCGTTTCGAAGGCAAAAATTACTTCGAAAGGCAAATAGTTCCATAAAAGAAGCGGTTGTATACGAAGAACACATATTTTGTTCTTCAAATTGCTCTTCATACCAAGAACATCCATTCGAGAAAGCGAATCGGAGGATCAAGCATAGAGATCGAACCACTTTCGCAAACTCATCTCAAACTGAAGTTCAACTCCACGAAACCAAATTTCTCCGAAAATCTATTGTGAACAACCATTAAAATAAAATAATGAAAAAGTAGAATAGAGAGAGAGGATAGTTTAGACCAAAGTGGAATGTTAAATCAATATATTAATTATGTTATTGACAATTAACATTCAGCAAACCAAACATACACATCACTCATGAATATTTGGAGGGTAATTTATTTTAAAAAAGGGTTTAAAAAAAAGAGAGAGTATAGATTAACTCTGTTAAGCTATACAATTCTAATCTTCTACCCCACATGATATTTTTTTTAAAATGTAAATTGTTTTATAAATAATATATTTAATAACTTAAAAGAGGTACTACTTTAAAGAAGCAGCTCTCAACATCGAGTTCAATATCTTTAGTTCAATGTCTATAGTCTTACATCTCTCATATTCACGAGTAAAAAAGGAAAGAGAAGTACAATAAAGTGTAATTTACAGAAAAATAATTGTGCAATAAAAAGAAAAACATAAGAAGTTGCATTAAATCACACAATATGAAAGAGAAGACCGTTCACAGTAACATGTGTTTTTTTAATTACAAACGTGTGGTTATTATTATGAATTAAATTTATAATTTTTTTAATTATTTAAAACTTCTAACCACAAGACCATGGTGTTTTGAACGTCTCAATTTCACCCTCATACGTCTCAATTTCACCCTCATATAATCAAAACTCCAATTATATTAGGTAAGCAAATAGTTTATAGTAGCTAAACGCTCAAAATAATTGAAATATTGATTAAACAATGTCATTCAAATTTACTCCAACCACATGAAATTTAATCATTTCAATTCCATTATCACGAGTTCGAACTCATAAATCAATATTTGACTCTCATATTATTTGAGAGTAAAATCTTTTGTATAGAGTTTGTTGTAACTCTAATAACATCTACTCTAAATTTGGTTGAATTGTTTTTAATATATTTGTTGAAAATCTCACATTGATAAGGAGAGGATATCTCTAGGTGTTTAAAAGGTAGGTGGACTATTCCTATTATCACTAATTGGCTTTGAGATGGATGTCTAAGCTATTTCATGATATTAATATTAATTTTGTCTTGATTCGTGTTCCTCTCATGACATCAATTTTTAGATACCCTAAAATTCTGTTCCTTCGACGGTGGGTCATTCTAAAATCACTCTAAACATACTAGCAATTAACAAAGGTTAGATATTTCAAAAAAGAAAAAAAAAACAAAGGTTTATTCTCTCAAATAATAATTAACAATTAAGGTTTTATTTCATTTCGTTCTAATTATATATTGCTTTATAAGTAATTTTTATTATAGTCACCGCTTTCTACCAAAAATTGTTCATACAATGACTCGATTTCCCAATAAGAACTTTCACACAATCACTGAGAGAACATTACAATCTCAGCATTAAAAAAAAAAAAAAAAAAAAAAAAAAAAAAAAAAAAAAAAAAAAACCACTCTTAGAAAGTTATTTAACGAGGCCCTTTCTAAACCTTTCGATTTTTTGTTAAATCACACTTAATTTAATGATAATTGATATATAATCTTGATTGAGAGATCACAATTCAAATCTTCTAACCTCAAATTTAATTGAACTAAAAACCTTAAATTTTTTTCTCTCATATGTCTTTCGATATAAAATACAATCAATCACATTGTACCAAATTTTCTAGAAATAATTTATAAGCTTATAAAAAATGGTCTTGCTTCCACAAAATGGACTCCATTTAATTCCTCAATCCAAATGAACCAAAGTAAGGCAAAAACAACAAAACAAAGTGCAAGTAAACCAAATAAACTAACAAAGAGAATGCTTTGGCTAATTGGCTGTCTGCCATTAACAATCCTTGGAATGTACAAAAAACAAAATCCAATTCAAATTCCAATTCCATGCAACCTTCAAATATTCACCTATATGAACACAATGTGGGGGTGGGCTTGGGTTTCCAATAAAGGAAAGCAAAAATAAATAAATGTTATATATATAGTTACATTTTTTTTAGATTTAGGATCTAGTTGTCAACAGGAACTGTAGCTACATCCATTGATCATAAGATCATAAGTTCAAATATCTCCACTTTTGATTGTTGTAATTTTTTTTAAAAAAAAAAATTGAGGTCTAGTTTCAATTTAAGGGTGAGTGTGATTTATTCCAGTTTAATCCCTTAATTTTGTGATTTGTGTCATTTCCATTCCTTAATTCCCCTTTGATAACTATTTATTTTTTATTTTTTATTTTTGAAATTTTAGCTTACAACAATTATTTTTAACATATATTTTTTCTTATTCGGATATTTACATTCTTCTTATATTCTTAGAAACTGAATTAAAATTTGGAGAAAAAAGAAGCGACTTCTAAAAGTTCGTTTTTATTTTTGAAGTTTGATTAACATTTACCTATTTTCTAAAGAAAATATAAAATATATCGTATGAAATTTGAGTAAAAATAAGTTCAAATTTTTTTAAAAAGTTATCAAATGAAGCCTAAACTTCCATATCAACTTAGCTTTAACTTCTAGTTTTCTGTAAAAAAAATTATCTTTCTACATAAATATTAGAAATATGTTTACCTTTTGTGTTTGATTAATAAGAATATTAGACTAATTTTAACTACTACTAACTTCAAATTTATGATATAAACCAATTTTAAATTTTTTTGGAAGAATAAATTGAAGTAAGTTAAAAATTAGAATGGAATTAATTTTAGAGAAAAATATGGCTTTTGGAATTCAAGACAAAAATAATATTTTAATGTATATAGATATATATGAATTAAAAAAAATGTATCCAATATCTCAAATGTCAAATTAGAATTTGGATGCTGCCAGACATGTCCTTGCCGCCACGCACTAAACAACGATAAATTCGCATTCTTCGTAGGGATTGGTTCATCTGGGCCGTTGGATTGGTATTAGCTTTGACTGGGATTGGAGGCACAGGATTCCACGTGGGTGAGAGGATGGCTGTACCGTGAGAACGGAAGCAGGGGATTGTATGCCGTGATTTGAACGTTAAATTGACTTTGAAAAATGGGAAAGAAATCGCAAAACCAGAGTTTTGGTTTGGTGGCTGTTTTTATTCTTCCTGGTTTGGTTGGACGATGACTTTCTCGTGGGGTCCATTCAAATAAGTCTTTAGTCTAATTAATGATGGATAAAATGTCTGTTTTTTTGTTGGTTTATGATTATAATTTTCGTTTAATTTACCTGTTGATTAATGGAGGTCACTGCTCCAGTGGTGAGTCTGATGATTTTATTGTTTGGTTGTAAGCGAGTTCAATACCAACATTGTAGGTTCGAGTCCATGAATCAGTATTTGTCAAAAAAAAAAAAAACTAATTAAAAATACAGCCTCTTTTTTATTTTTTAAGTAGCTCAAGCATTGGATTCCTCATAAGTTTTTTTTTTCTCTTTTTTTTAATAAAAAAATTTAACTTAAAAATGATAAGTTTAAATTATTAATTCTAAGTGTTATTGAATTTACATAAAAAGAGTGACTCAAATAGTAAATTATCTATATATTTTAAATATGGGTGATATTGAAAACCAAAAACAGACAAAAACCCAAGCAAACCAAATCGATTCATCAAAAACCAAATTAATCTATTGGATTGATTCCATAATATTGAACATATTGATTTTTATTTGAGGAAAATCTAAAGTTATTGGATTAATTTAATTTCTACTTGTAAAACCCAAAAAAATTGAACGCCGATATTGATTTTTTTATTTTCATTTTTTTTATATATTAATTTAAATTTTTATTGGTAATAAATAATTATTTTTGTTTAGTTTAATTATAAATTTTGAAAAAAAAATTGGGAAAACAACATGGGTTGGAAGTAAAATAAGGAGTAAAATAATATAAATGAATTAAATTGTAGAGGAATCGAATCGAAGAAAATCGAGCAAATGATTTTGTTCTTTATTACACATTGGTTTGGTATTTTTTTTGTCAAATCAATTGGATCGAATCGGTTTTGCCTAAAAATCAAGGAAAACTAAATCAATGATTTTGTGTTTTATTAGACATTGGTTTGATTTCTCTTTTTGTCAAATTGATTGAATCAATCCATTCTCGATTTGACCTAAATTGAAGAAAATCGAACTAAGTTTCTAAATTTTGAGTTAATATTGTGAATTTATATTTTATGGCATGACATGTCAACATAATTATTATAAAAAAATTCTAGTTTTTAAAAGACTTTTCATAAAAAACCAACAAAAAAAATCTTTGAATAAGATTATTTTACAAGAAATTGGTGCATACAAAAAATTGGGGTGAATTTATTAAAAGGACAAAAAAATTCATGCATTCAATAGTCTCCAATCAATGCACATATAATTCTTTCATCAATAATCTAAACGATCTTCGATCATTGTTACATATAATTTTCAATAAAACAAAATCTTTAATTAGTGCATAATAAAGTCTTCAAGCAAGAAATGAAAAATGACATAATTAACCATGCAAAAAGTTGTCCAAAATTATGCTATGAAAGATTTTTTTTTAACTATAATTAAAATAGATATAAAAAGTTGGTACATAATTTTTTTTTTTAACTACATAAAGAGATTGGAGGATTTTATTTTTTGGTGTGGTGAACAGAAAATCTATATATTTTTTTTAAATAATCTAGTTTTTTTTAGCACAAATATTCTAGTTATTTGTATATATAATAAATATGTAATATGAATCTAAAAATAATAATAATAAATTAAAATGTGATATGCAATGGTAATTTTTAACAAAAATAAAAGATTAAGGTATTATTATTATTTCTAACGACCTGCCTTTCTAAAAAGCTTTAATGAGTTACAAGTACATGCATTTTTAAAATACACAAAATAAATTTAATGAGGACATGCAATCTCCAAAAAAATTCCTCCAAGTAACTCTATTTAAATTTCTATGATCACGTGGTGTTTGGTTTGTTAAAACGACCAAAAATAAATAAATAAATACAAACATTGAGTCAAACTAGAAAACCGTTTCGTTGATTTCAAAAAGAAAAAAAGAGAAGATTTTTATTTTTATTTTTGTTTGAAAACGAAGATTTTGTTCGGTTTGTTGACATGAAAAAAAAAGGATAGATTTAGAGTGAAACGAGGAAAATAGTTTTCTTAATATATATATATATATATAATTTTATTTTGATATCGGTCATTATAAATTGAACACATTACCTTAAGCACCTTAAGACATTCATTGACCAATTAAGTTATCTATAATAGTTAGTTTCTATATTTAAATTTTACATAACTTTTTTAATACGAAATATATCATTGTTTGCTACAAAGCTTGGAAGGCAGACCAAAAACTCATGATTATAGAGTTGAAATAAATTAATATCAAACAAGATAACCAATTGTGTGGTGATCGATCAATTCGGTTAAACCATTCATAATTTTGAAGCCTTTTGACCATAAATTTGTAATGTTATAGAGAAACATATAAAATAATTAAAAACCAAGGTTCCTTTGATTTTGGAATCTAGGATTACTCGAAATCCAAATATCATAAATTTATAATCAGATTGGCCAGAATCATGATTACTTTATTTAGTTTGCTCGCTCTTTTTTTTCTTCTTTTTTTCCAGAAGAGTTACCTAGATTTTTGTTCTTGAATTAAAAACGTTGTTTAATTTGCTATATTGTATCGAGAGATGTCCACGGGGACGAAATTTGGTCTTCCCGTCCCCATCCCCGCCATAAAATTCAATCTCCGTCTCCGGAAAAATCTCCAGTTTTTTTTTATCGGGGCGGGGATTCCCCGCGGGGCACCGGCGATGATCGGTTCCGCGCGGGGATTTTTTACAATTTTTTTTTCTTTTTTCATATTTTTTATATTTTTTGGATAAAAGATTCAAGAAATTAGATTTTAAAAAATATATATCTATAAGTTTCAACTATAATGTTAATTATCAATGAAAATATTCTTATGCATAGAAAATTTCATCAACAAAGATATATTTATTTGAAAATTAAAGGGGTAGAATTAAGAAAAAATATATATAATAAAATAAATAAGATAATCAGGGCGGGGATCGGGGAATCGAGGACGGGGAGTACAATCCCCGGCCCCGTTTAGCCAACGGGGATTTTTTCTCCCCCATCCCCGGCCCCGTTCCCCGCCTAATCGGGGACTCGGCCTCGTGGGGAAAATAGACATCCCTAATTGTATCCTAATAGAATTCTAATAAAATATTAAAAATAATGTTTATAATACAATTTAGGATTTTAAAAAAGTAAAAGAAGAATTCCGTTTTTATTTTATTATTACAGTAAAACCTATATTTATATTTATATTTATTATTATTATATATATTAATTTTATTATAGTAACAAGTTTTCTTATTACTATTATAATAAATGTATTATATTATAACCTTAAAAAATAATGTTAGTAATAGTAACATGTGTATTACTAATATTAATCTTTTTATTTTTAATATGGATTATTGGGATCGACATGTGGTGTTTGGTATTAAAGAATTTAAGACGCTAGTATTAAGTCAGTTTATAACCAAACAATAAAAATTATTGTGTCACTCACACATTCAATATGGTAGAGTATTGCCAACAAGAGTGAGAGCTCTACCGACATCTTGTATAACTTAGTAATCATGAGGTTCTGAGTTGAATCCTCATTCACCCAATATTGTATAAAAAAAAAAGTATGGTAGTATTAATATTTAAAACTTAATAATTTATTATTTTGTTTCTTGAGAAAATTATTATTTTGTTTCTAATCAAACTATATTCAATCAATGAGAGTTCTACTGGTGATAAAATTTAATCAATGATAGACTCATTATATCATTGCTTGAGTTTCACTAGTTGAGTGATAGAAATCAATGTGTTATAGTTGAATTATTTTAAAAATTCTAAAGCAAATATAATACAATGTGTTGCTATGATTGTTTCGCATGTTTAGGTAATATTTAATTTTAGGATTTATTAATTTTTTCTCGAAAATCTATATCAGAACGAGTTTTTACTAATTCATCATCATCTTTACTTTTAAAAATAACTCTTATTTTTTACCATTTATTTTTAATCAATTCATTTATAACTATTCAATCATTTCTAAACACTCATTTTTAATCATTCATTTTAAATCAATTAAAATAATTCATTTTTAACCAATCATTTTTAATCATATCTTTTTAACTATTAAAAATAATGATTCGTTTTAAATTTACGTCCAAACAAGATTTGATTCTAATTCTTCTACTCGAAAACTACATTTAAACAAGTTTTTGACTATCACTCTCAATTTTTAACTATTCAATATCAGATAAATCCTACCTAAATATGTCAAACAACACGTGTGGCCGAGCTTGGATTAACCATATGCTTTGATAGAAGGATTTTACAAAGATAAGAGCTATTCAAATACTTGATTATTAATTCCAAAATGAAGTTGGTTAGAACTTTGTTCAATAAATAATTGAAATCATGACGTGCTTAACAAAAAAAAAAAAAAAAGAGATGAGCTTAAAGACAGTCATAGTAAAAATTTGTTGAAAAGAATTTTATCGTATATCGTTGACTCTAAGAAGAAGAGTTAGAACTAGAAATGAGCTAAACAAATAAATGACTATTTAAAGTAGAGATTCGAAAAAAAAGATTATTGAGAACACTAACAATTTAAGATCAGATTATATATATGAGTTAGAAACATCCTATCTTGTATTCAAAATCTTGATTACCATTCATTTGATTCAAATTTAATAATTAATAAAATGAAAACTCACAAGTTACCCTGTTATCAATACAATGTTAAACATCTTTAAAAAAAAAAATACATTGTTAAAAAAAGAAGAAAAAAGAAAATTCCAATGACGTATTTGAAAAAGTTGAAATTAACAAAATAAAGGGGGTAGTAGCATCATTAGCTTGACAATAATAACCAATTACGTTTTCCTCAAGATTAAACAAACAGAAACCTAATTTTTGACTTTAAAATGTAATAGTTTATCCATGAAAGCAATGGGTATTCAAATGAATGAATAAAAATGTTCAATTAATTGAAGATATAAACTAAGCAAAGTCAATGATGATGAATTCCATCTCCACTGTTTACAAAAAGATTCTTCATATTAAAAAATTTAAGTGTTATATATTTATTTATTTTTATAGAGTCAAAAGCTATCTTAGGTTTCAACAAATTGAATTGCAAATGGCCATCCAAATTTGATGGATATGTTAGGCCAAAAATGGTGTGTTTAGCACACTTGTCTCCTTAACAAAGAGTCAAAGGTTTTTTTTTCCTCTTATGGTTTGAATCAATGGCTTTGAAGTTAAAGATTATTTGTGTGTTTGAGTGTTAAGAAAAGAGAGAGATTATTTGAGTCTTCATTCAATTTAGATTTCTGAACCTACTTTAGTTGTGAAGCTTTGGAAAAAGTTAGTAATAAATTATTTAATATATATATATATATATATATATATATATATATAAATACATTAATGTTTGAATTTCAAGTTTAGTAAAATCTTTAAACATGGTAAATAAGAATTATTTCAAAATAAATAATTTTCATTATTCTAGGCAACTGGTCTATAACACATATTAAATTGGTTTATCCAAAGTTATTGACCTATATAAATTGTTTCAGGCAACCCTTCCATTTCTTCTCCTTTGTAGAGATGTTTATGGTTTATAATTGCACGCATACACACTAACATACATAATTCGCTTTTACTCTAATGCATAGTATACATGATCACTTCCTTCCATTCTCATACATTTTACTCGATCACTTCCAAATTACAAGCATATTGTATATATAAAGAATTCAAAGATTTGAATTAGATATTCGAATGTGTTGGAACTGATTCTCTATTTAAATTGTTTATTTGAATTAAATGTGTGTTTAACTATTCTTGACGAGATGACTTATACTATAATTTTTTTTATTCAATTCGAGCATGTGATCTTTGAAGTATAATTAATATATGTTAGAGTAATGGTTAAGCTTTGAACATGAATTGATTTCTTGTTTGAGTTCAATTGTTGAATGTTGAGCTTTTACATTGTTGAATTGATTAAGGTTGAAAGTGTTAACTTTTATGGTGTATGTTTTTAGTTCAACTAACTTAACACGCCCTATATAAGTTGTTCTATTCTTAAATTTACGCTGTTTACTTAATTTTATAATTGTCTCTAGCCAAATTCCTTGTTTGGAATTTTTTTTCTTCTTTTCTTTCTAGAATATACAACACAGCTAAAAATCAGTTGGGAACCGATCACAAACCAATTTCAAACTTCAATTAGAAATCAATGTCAATAATCTAAAACAAAATTCAAACTTTCATCTATAAACATGTTAGTTATGAAATTCTAAAGACTAAGTAAACACTTAATTCAAATCTCCAAAAATTATTATTTTTTTCTCTTAATTTCTCTACCCTAATTTTAATTTCTCCTAATAAGTATTTAAATTTGTAAAACACAAGTTCTGAAAACCATTTTCAATATTTAGCTAAATTTTCACCATTTTAAAAGAATCAAATAATTATCGAACCATCTAAAATATTACTCTTAAAAATTTCCAGACTAAGTATAAAAAAAGGGTTAAAAAGCTGTATTTTACCCGTTTTTTTTTGGGAAATCATACAATTTGTCTAAATTCTAGAAACTATATAACAATTTGTCTACTTTATTCTTAAGTTTAATTAAGTGTCTAATTCTATTTTTGTATGTGAGAGAGATCTTTTTCATTCCCATTCTACCACCACAATTTCGTTTATTTTAAATACTTTTCAAAATAAAAAGTTTTCAATCCCTCATTTGGAGGATATGCCATGATTATAGGGAATAAAATAGTAGATTTCCACTAATTAAATTATCTCTCTTTAGGTTTAGATATTTCCCAATTCACTTTATTAATTAAAAAAAAAACAGCTTTGAACCACAGAACGATTCCCTCAATAAATTTCAACAGTAAAGAAGCTATATCAGAGCAAATTAATAAGAAAAAAACATTTGGGAACTAGCTGATTTTGAAGAATATTTGCTGGTGAATCGGTAGGCGTGTTCTCTTACGAACGTGAGAGTAAGTAGTAATATTCACACCAGTAAAAGATAGCTCACATCGAAATTACGCCTGTCATTGTTGCATTCGATGGGGCTTTCGAGAATCATTAATGAACTCTACCAAGAAGAAATCCATCACATAGGGAGACGTGATTACGCATGCCAAGAAAAATCATGGGTCAATATAAGTTACTACATGAAAGGCAAAGAGAAGACACTTTGAGCACGTGAATGGGATACCCGAAGATTCGTATGCATTTCTAGCCAAATTTGCCGCCAACCTGATTGAAAAAAAATCCAAGAATGCGATGATGTACTCGCTTGTTGCATTTAATTATGATGGGTGAAGTACGCAATAGTAGAATATTATTGCATTCATTATAATGGCGATTACACAGCGTGCCTAATAGTGGCATGCAATAGTAAAAAAAGAAAACAAATTAGAGATTGGTTAGGTTTTAATTGCAAGGATCACGAAGTCAAACCGGGTGAAGGTGTGAACTAGCCTATCTTTTTAAATTTTAGTCGTTCTATTCATGTGCAAGTACGGTTAAGCACCTTAATGTACATGTACGATTACCATTTGGTTGCTTATCATTTTATTCAAAAGCCAATAAATTCAAATTTCTCGTGTTTACTCAATATTAAATAATATTATTAAGTTTCAATGATATTTTTTTCATTTTTTTGAAATCAAAAATTTTAACACGATTTGGATTCTAGATTTTTTGTCAACTGAGTTTAATTTCGAATTCTTGAGTTTGTTACCTAAATAGTTAGAATATTATTATTCTTTTTTATTAATCAATAGAGTTTAATTCCAAATCCTTGAGTTTGTTACATGAGTAGTTAGAATATTGTTATTCTTTTATATTAATTAATTAAAATAAGGGTAGGGGTACAATGGTAAAATATGTTTTCTATATTTAATAAATTTAATTCAAAAAAAGAAAGTAGACACAAATTTTAATCCTAAAAAAAAGATGTAGACATTCCCCAAGTTTTTCCTTTTTTCTTTGAGCACATTTACCGGCCATCATGTTCAATTGGGCACTTACAATTAGGAAAGTAGCTACTTTTAGATAAAATATTTATCAAATGTCTACACTTTTAAGAGGATGTAAATTATTGTCTAAATCTTAAAATCTAGAATTAATTATATTGTAATTGACCATTATACCCTTTCTAATTGATTAGATTTTATTATTTATTAATTCATTATATTCTAAATTCACCATAACTAATAGAATCTAACTAGAACAAGCCAAATCAAAACGATTTTTTAGTTCTAAAAAATCTAAGGAACAACAATTTTACAAATATCTTCATCAACCGTATATAAACAATTAAAAAAATATGTAATTATTAAAATTAAATCCATTTTCATACTCATAGATATTGTCAGATTTTTTTATCGATGACTTGTAGTATGATAGTTCGGCTCTCTACATCTTCAAACTGTGACAGTTCGACTCTCTACATCTTCAAACTGTGACAGTTCGACTCTCTACATCTTCAAACTGTGACAGTTCGACTCTCTACATCTTCAAAGCGTGCAGTGATTCGACTCTCTACATCTTCAAAAGCTGTGGCGATTCGACTCTCTACATCTTCAAAGAGTGACAGTTCGACTCTCTACATCTTCAAAGAGTGACAGTTCGACTCTCTACATCTTCAAAGAGTGACAGTTCGACTCTCTACATCTTCAAAGAGTGACAGTTCGACTCTCTACATCTTCAAAGGTGACAGTTCGACTCTTTACTTCTTTAAAGAGTGACAGTTTGACTCTCTACATCTTTAAACTTTGATACTTCGACCATCTACATCTTCAAACTTTGACAACTCTCTCTTCATCTTTGAATCTTTTTGTGGCACCTGAATTGGTAAATTTCACTCAAAAGTCACTATAAGCTAAAAAATCTCAATTTTCTATTTTTTGGTAGAGTCATTAACAACCACCCAATCAATGCTAAAAAAGACCGCCCAAAAGCAACCTACGGGAACCCTTTTTCCATATCTGCGTAGAAAAAGCACTTTTGCTCAAATTTATTATCATCGATATAAATTTTGGATCGGTAGCTTGTATGGTGAGGAGGTCGTTAAAATTTTTGATGGATGGAATCCTACCATGAATGTTGAATTGCAAAAGCAGGATGAACGATCACTTGATTGCAGTGGTGTGGGTAACGATCTTCTTGAAAATTATGATCGAGCCAATTGGGAATGAGAAATAATTTATAGATGGAATTGAGTGAATGATTAGGGAGTATGTGAGTTCGCAATTTGGTGCGTTTCTTGTTGAGAGAGGTCGGTGAATTTTCATTATGTGCATAGTGTGTAGAAAACATGTTGATGATTTGACAATTTATTGATAGAAAACGAAGGATATTTTGTGTTTAAATAAAAAAATAATTTGATAAAGATATTACATAAATTCAATAAAAAATTGAAAGATATTGAAAATAAATATAATAGTTAGTTATATGGCCTAGATTTGAGCATGTCAATCTTGACTTAGATAAAATGACAATTAATTAGGTTTTGTAATTAATAAATATATTTTAAAAAAGAAATTAAATTGGGGGTATTATGGAAATGTTCTAATTATCTCTCTTCACTAGTTTCTAATTTAGACACTCATGTAGACAATTTTTAAATTATTTTTTTAAAAGTAGTCATTTACTACTATTTCCCTAAAATAATATGGTTTGGGCGTAAATGGACGAATAAGTGGACTCCGGGCTCCAAAGATGAATAATTGGGCTTGGGCCCATAAGCATAACAATCTAGCTCGCCCAGTTGCCGCCATTGTTGCTGAGCTTCACGTTCTCGCTGTCTCTTTGAATGAAGAAAGTGAGAGACTGTCTTCTCAAAACCCCTCGCAGAACCTTCTTCACTCTCCAAAACCCTAATTCCCAGGTTTCTCTCTTCCTCGCCATCTCCTCTCTGTTTGTATTTCATACTGCAGCTCTTAACTTGGAAGAAAAATGGCGGAACAGATGGAGGATCTGTCGGAACGATACTGTTTCAATCCTGTTTTGAGATGGAATCCACAGGTGGAGGAGTATTTCGTCAAAGCCTATGGAGCTGAGCATTTCGCTCTCATTTCTAAAGCTCTAACGTACTTTTCTTCCTCCCTCTTGCTTTATACTCTGCATTCTCCATAGCTTCGAGCTTCATGTTTGCTATGCAAAAACAGGGCCGACTGATTGTAATTCTCATCTGTGCCGTTTCTTTAGCTGTTTACGAAATTGAGCTTCAACAAAGTCTTGATATAATTACTTGTGGGCAATCGTCTCAATATGTTATATACTTGTATCTTTAGGAAATGTCGGAGATTTTGTTATTGAATTTGGGAAAACATTGCATCAGTCCCCTGCGTGTTTGTTTTAGCTTCTTTCTGATTGCCTTTTATGTTTCTTTCATTATTTCAAATGATGTATTTTTTCTTACACACATTCAGTTACATGAAAGCATGTTATTCTTCGTAATGTACGCAGCAAACTCTGGGATTCTGCTGCAATAAAATTGTGTGGTTTTGATTAATATCAATAGGCATCTAGTTTCCTGTTGATATTAAAGAAAAAGGTTCCTAAACGAAATTCGCAAAATGGAAGTATGCACCCAATTAACCATCGCAAGTTGGCCTAGTGGTGAAACTGCACTTTGGGGATCGAAGAGGTTATGGTTTTTATTAGATAATGTGTACATCTATTTCAAAACTAATTGGTAATGAAAGGAGTAGTTCACCTATCTTATAAGTGTTCGCAGGACTCTCCACTTTTCTAATGTGGGACAACTATGAGATCCTAACATGTCCCCTCAAGATGGTGTCTCTTTTGGGTTTCACCAATCTTGAATTGGATCTTAATTTTATTTTATTGGACCGAATACCCGTCTGGGCTTAAGGGGCTCTGATACCATATTAGATAGTGTAGACATCCATCTCAAAACCAATTGATAATGAGAGGAGTAGTCCACCTATCTTATAAATGTTTGTAGGACTCTTCACTTTTCCAATGTGGGACAACAATGAGATCTTAAAACAACTATTATCACCTACATAGGAATTAAATTTTCTAAGAATTTCCTTGACAACCAAATCAAATGATTTTCCATGTTAAGAATAGTCAAGTTGTGTGTACTTTGGTACATAGAGATTTATAAAAGAGAGAATAATTATGCACTCATTAGTTAAACATTTGGGTAGTTCAATTTTGGAGGACACTGTTCCTAATTTTCTATGCTACTTTACACGGCACTAACAGTAGTTGCTGTGCTCCCTATTTATTAATAGTAATTTAAAGGTGCAAGTAATATCTTGTGTGGTGTACTTTAAACATATAGCATTAGCTCAGTTGATATATAGTTAACATATAGTATTTCTTATGAGATCTTTGTGGTAAGGTCAGTGACATTATACATATTCAGATGATATACCTAAATCGTTTAAACAATCTTTTGGCCAGGCGTCCATCTTGTTACTCATGTATACGTGTTAATACACTCAAGTCCTCAACTGATGCTGTTATTGAGAAGTTATCAACTATTGTTAAAGAAATAGGACATTCGAATTCTGAAAATACGACATTGAATGGTGGGAAAGTTGATATCAGTGGTATTGAAAGTGGCAGTCAAAGGGTCTCAATGAAAATTGAAGATGAGAAAAACCCAATTACTGAAAAGTTTCAACATCCGTCCATCTCAAGGTGTCAGGTACCTGGGTTAGACTATGTTGTATTTGTAAGGGGTTCTGGACCACACAAAATTGATTATGGTTATGCAAATGGCAGACCTCCTAAAGAAGTGATTGTGAGTAGAAAATGTGCTGAAGCAGTCCTTCGAGGTGCTCAGGTAGCTTGTTTATTTGTGTGAAAATGTTATGAACAATATGAAATATCTATTGGCATATTTGTGTTGGGATCCATATTAGGGGCAGAATAGTAAATAATTAGGGAGTTTGTTAGATATTATCATATTTCTATTATAGATAGAGAGAGGGTGGGTGAATGAGTGAAGCTTCCAAATATTGAGTGAAGTATTAGTGGGCTCAAGAGAGTATTCTCTAGAGAGGGAGATTCAAGTTCCTAATTAAAACTTGGTTTATCTTGTAGTTTCTTTATCTTTTAGGGATCCCATCACTTTGTTGCCGCATAAAAGTTATGTATCACTGTGTGATTGCTATTATCTTGGTATTGATTATTTTGCATTTTCATCTTGTATAATTGTGTTACATTTTGTCTTAGTTTATAGTTATAAGACAAACAGTTGGAGATTACTCTTATAAGTTATGATGAATATCAAAATGTTGCAACAGTACGATAGTTTCAATTAAATATTACTTAATAATTTATGGACATTGTGGAGGAACTTGCTTGTTGCTATTGTTGTCACTCATTTTTCATTTTATTCGTTTGAATGGTGTATTTAGAGAAAATAAAATTTAATTCCTATTCTTAATTTTTACTTATCTTGGTTATATACTTATCCCAAAGCTGTTTTCTAATTGTAGTTTCCTATAGGTTTATGTTCCCGGTATTATGGCTTGCAGTGCTCATGTTGAGAAAGGGGATGAAGTTGCTGTTTCAGTTGCTGTGGAGCAGCCTGGACTTGATGGTGGATGGAGTCTTGGCATCACTCGAGGGACTGTTGTGCAGGGATTATCGACTGGTAGGGCCTAGGGAGTGCTTTGTCACCCAATTAACTAAACTATAGTTTCTTTAGTCAAACATTTTAATTCCCCAATCTTTTCTTTTTGGTGGTAATATTGTTTATCAGTCTTGTAGTGGGGCGAACCTCCAATTCCCAGCTATAAAAAAATGTTTATTAGTCTTGGGAAAGTCGAGAAAATGATGGAACTGATCAACAATCTATTTTCTTAGAATCTTAAAAGGATGGGAGGCCTTTTTCGTAATCACTTTAGTTCGTACCAACATATAATTTTTTATTTATTTGGAAGATTTATGTATTTTTGTCTGACTTGATAAAGTTCACTGCTTAGGATAGATATCTTTCCATTTCTTTAGGAGAATTATTGACTACAGAAGGTACCTGTAATTCAACCATTTTCCCCACTATCTCGATCTTTCCACTAGCTGGTCAAAAGTAAAACTCTTATTTGTATTTTTTGGGTTAAAATTTCTTGTTTATTTATTTTTTGCTAAAATTTTCATATTTAGGGATTATAATAATTAATGCTGTATTTCTCTTAGAAATATAATAATTAATTATGTATATCTTTTTATTGCAGATCCTTATCATTCTGAAAGGAGGGGGTTATACATCGGTCAAGGAACAACATCAATGTCAAGGGCTGGGATTTTTCGTGTTACTGAAGGAATTGCTGTGGACATGCATAATAGATTATTTAAACTACCATCCTTTTATGGTATTTTCCCCCTTTGTCATAGAATTATTAAACTACATTTTTCTTCTTGTACCTTAGCTCATATATACATATATAACGATAATAATATAAGAAATAGTACCGAAAGTATAGATTCTCAAAATCTTAAATTATCCAGGTCCAAAATCTTGTAACACATTCATCTCATGAATGAAAATGTTTTCAATTCCTATAAAAAAGAAAGTTGCACTATTCATGTGTTAGTCATATTTTATTTTTATCCAATGTACACAATTTTCAACGTATTAAAAGAACAAATATGTAAAGTCCTATAATTTCTCATATTGCACTAATTTGGGTCAGCTAGCGATATTACATTTCATTTTGTTTGAGTTATAACAGATATATTCTTGGACATCATTGTTCTTTGACTATAGACATTCATACATCTTTTGTGCAATACAATTACTACATAGATCATGAATACTGCGGATAAAGGATCTGCTGTAAACATTTGTAAAGTATTTTACCAAGCACGTCATAAAAAAAAAAATTGAATTCCAAAAAAATAATATATGTCATAAATATAACGCCTTGCACGTCAGTCATATCTTTGGAGGGTTTTGTATGATTCTCCTTAGATCAAGCATTTGCATGGTACTTGTGTTTTTAACATTTTGATAAATCATTGCTGTATTCCTTTTAAAAAGAAGATAAATCATTGCTGCATGTGCATACGGTCACGCTCAGACAGAACCTTGAAAATTATTTTGCAGTTCTTGTCCCTTGATTGTACTATTCAGCTGTAGGTTCTGGTTCTGTTCGCAGTCTGGATTCTGTAGGTTATTGGTATGCAGGATTGGAATTTAATCTTAGCATTTTTCTTATATGTAGTTCTGATTGTGACTGTTTTACATGCATACACCTATTTTTTTTCTAATTTACTTTCTCTTTGACAGATGTGCTCGAAGGAGAAATCTTTCTTCAAAACCTGCCAAGCATTGTCACAGCTCATGCCTTGGGTATTTAGAACTACTTCTCTTTCACTAACAATCCTACTATCCTGGTGGTTGCCTTCTATTCAGTCTAGTTCCAGACAATTACTTGAGCTTTGTTTGTAAAAAAAGTACTTGAGCATGTGTTTCTCAATGTTTATCCACTGTACTTATGTGGCAGACACTGGATTTGCAGTGGATAAGCAGTTAAAATCTATTCAACAGATTATAACCTTTAATGGATTTTTTCAAACAATTAATATACATTTTCCCAGGTCTCAGTGTCACCGCATTTCTGTATACCGTGTTCACATGTATCCTTGTTATGGTTTGAGTTTTTCATTTTGCAAATTATGCAATGTATGATTTGGTTTCCTCTTAAATTGATTTCTTTTGGTATTTCTCACCTTAGATCCACAAAAAGGTGAACGTGTATTAGACATGTGTGCGGCTCCTGGTGGGAAAACAACTGCAATTGCCTTCCTTATGAAGGATGAAGGGGAAGTCATTGCTGCTGATAGGTCTCACAATAAGGTACAGTTATGAACTGGAGTTCTGGTAAATAGATTTTCTATTCCTATTTGTTTGTCATGTGTCCGATCACACTGTTCTAGTTATTTTCCCGAAGTGTAAATTCAGTGCTTTTGCAATGGTCTGTTTTCTTTGTTAATTTTAATCCTCTCAAACTTGTGTTCAGGTGATGAAAATTCAGAAACTGGCTGCTGAAATGGGGTTGAGCTGTATAACAACCTATAAGCTTGATGCTCTTAAATCTGTCAATCGAAGGACTGATTCCTGCAAAACCACTGCTTCTGTTTGCACTGATGCCTATGATACCGTTATGAATGATAGTTTCAATTCAATGAATCTCGGCATTGAAAAACCATCCTCAATTACTGAAGTATTGGATGTTGATGAGACTAGAAAGCAGAAGGGTTGGTTATCTTTATTCTTATGCTTTAAGAAACTATTGCTTGGGGGGGTGTTTGGGCCACCAAGAATAAGGGGGAGAATGGTAATGGGGATGATTCCCTGTGTTTGGGCCAGCGGGAATCATTCTCCCCATAATCACGTTTTCCAAAAATCACTTTTCATACAACTTTTCATACATCACATCACTATTTTTCACTCACACCATTTTTATTATTTTATTTTTCTCATAATCATTACCTTTATCTCAAACAAAAATAATCATTCTCCCGTAATCATTACCTTCACCCCAAACACAAATAACCATTACCCCCATAATCATTCTCCTCCCTATTCTCTTCCTCATTACCATTCCCCTTGCTGGTGTTGTTGTGTCTTTTGATTTTCATATGTTTTGTTTCTTCCTTTTTCTTTCTTTTGTTTCTATTGTTACCATTGTACTATCTTCATTTTCTTAATGAAAGATTGTTTTCGTTTAAAAAAATTACCATTCCCCTTGCCTCAAACACACCCTTAATTGTTTCTTAGCCTTCATCCCCTGCCCTTTTGGTTGATGTTTCATTATAAAGAACTATTAGTTATACTTATGTATATCGGTCCTCAAGGGGCAGCCTGGTTGGTAGAGGCTTGAAGTCTCCAAGGTAGATTCCCTTAGAGGTTCCATGTCAAAATCTACTAGTGAGCTTAATTATAAAATCTCTTGTTGTCTTTTGGGTTGGGCCTTGGGATGGGCACGATGCACGAGTGTCTCCAGGTATGTAGTGTGATACACCCTCGATGAAACGAGTATACCAGAGGCGTAGGAAGCAGTAGCTATAAGGGAAGGGAAGTACTAGGCAGTTACATAACTACCTCAGTTATGTTAGTTACGGGGGAATGGGTTTACTAGTACTATAAATACATATAATGTAGTTCCCTGAAGGATATCTAGAAAATTGACTAAATCATTGTAATACTTGGCACAGTATTAATGAGAATTGACTGAGTTTTGTGTATCTGAGTTCTTAAACCTTATGTGCTCTACCATTTTTGGTATAAGAGCACTCTGAATTTTTTTTCTGCAACAACGATCTTCTTCAAAATTCACCATGACGACAAGAATGGAAAGCCGAGTTGAACAGGTAGAGCAGGAAATCATCGAAATCCAAGGGATAATCGAAAAGGAAATGTTCTTGCAGCAAGAAACTATTCGTGAGGAGATTGATTTGGCCATAACAAGAAGACTTTCATATGCGATTTCTGCAGGAGTTCAACAAGCAATCAAGAAATTACAACTCGATAAAGGTACGCCTTCATCTTTAATTCAAAATCTTCAAGATTCGGCACCTGTGAGTTCGGTACAATTGAAAAAAAAAAATGAAACAAATGCGGAGCAGCGTTGGCTTTGTATTTGATTTGCGATTGCGAAAGCTTGAGGTTCCGGTTTTTGGAGGTGATCATCCACATGATTGGATACAACAAGTGGAGCGTTACTTCTCGATCAACAGATCATCGGAATCAGAGAAATTGGAAGGCGCCTCTTGAAGGTGTAGCCCTAAAATGGTACAATTGGGCAAATGCTCGAACCCAATTCCGAATTGGGCGGAATTTCGAACAACATTGATTTGCCGATTCCTTCCTTCTGAAGTTGGATCCGCTCATGAACGATTATTTGTGCTAAAGCAGAAAGGCACGGTGAAGGATTATCGAGCAAACTTTGAAGATTTGTCGTTGACGATAACACTGAACAATCTGGCATTAGAAGGGAAATTCATTGATGGGCATAAAGATGATATTAAAATTGAATTGCATTTAGGTCCCCAAAATGGGCTCGAGGAAATAATGGAATATGCGCAAAAAATTGAGGCCAAACAAGAGTATTTTGGATCAAAATCATCCAGCCCAATGGCTCTGCTCCTTCAAAAATTGCATCGTATGGATCTGGGGCATCGTCGCGAGTACTTTCTGTAAATCCAAATCGTTCAACTTCTGCAATTCGACGCGACAAAGGAGAAATTCAAGTTCCCTTCAAGAAAATGATCGAAACCGAGATTCAAAATCGAAAAGAGAAGGGCCAATGCTTTCGATGTGATGAATTTTTTTTTTCGGGTCATCGATGTAAAAAGAAAGAACTACAGAACATCGATTTAGAAGAAGATGATGCGAAGCAGAATGCAGAATCACTAGATGATCAAGAAATGCGTCAATAAGAGGATGAAATAGAGATGACTTTACAAACCATGATCGGAATAGGCAACCCTAGAACATTAAAGGTTCGAGGTAGAATTCTTCAAGAAGACATGGTGATTTTGATTGACAGTGGTGCAACACACAATTTTATCTCAACCGAAGTAGTTGAGAAATTAAACTTGGTCCTCAATGAAACTGAAAGGTATGGAGTGATGCTTGGTACGGGAACCTTGATTTGAGGTACACAGATATTTAAGGATATTGTTCTTCAGCTGGGAGATATATCCATTGTTCAAGATTTTCTGCCAATGAAGCTCGACAGTGCTGATGTAGGGCTTGGAGTTCAATGCCTATCTACACTTGGAGAAGTTTGAACGAATCACCAACGTCTTGAGATGCAGTTTAAACTGGGAAAATAAGATATTTTACTCAAGGGAGATCCGTCATTAGTACGCAATCATGTATCTCTAAAGTCTCTGATTAAAACATTGAAGCTAGATAATCAGGGGTTTTTGGTTGAATTGAATGTTTTGAGTAAAGGTTCCTTTGATAGCTTGGAGGATACAAAACAAAATTTTTTGGATCCAAATATTCTAGCTGTGTTAAATAAACACACAGAGTTTTAAACCAGTTCATAAATTACCACCTATACGGGAATTTGACCACAAAATTGAGCTACTTCCAGATGTAGGAATGATTAATGTGTGCCCTTATCGTTATCCTCAATTCCAAAAAGATGAAATTGAAAGTATGATTTGAGATATGTTATTAAGTGGAATTATTTGCCCTAGTGTAAGTTCTTTCTCTTGTCCTGTTTTGCTACTACGAAAGAAAGATGGAAGTTGGCAGTTTTGTGTGGATTCTCGGGCTTTGAATAAGGCGACAGTTCCAAATAAATACCATATTCCTATTGTGGACGAGCTATTGGATGAACTATGTGGATCTGAGATATTTTCCAAAATCGATCTAAAGTCAGGATATCATCAAATACGTGTAGTCAAAGAAGATACATCTAAAACAGCCTTTCGAACACAATGGCTAGTACGAATTTTTGGCGATGCCTTTTGGCCTTCGAAATGCTCCATCAACATTCCAAGCATTGATGAATGAGATATTACGTCCTTATTTTCGGAAGTTTGCTTTGGTATTTTTCTGATGGCATATTGGTTTAGCAAAAGCATTACAGACCATGTTCATCACCTAGATATTGTATTATCTACATTGAGTAAACATCAACGGGGTGCTAATAGAAAGAAATGTAGCTGTGGCTTATTATGGATTGAATACTTGGGACATATAATTTCCAAAGATGGAGTAGTAGCAAGATTGATGATATAAAAGAATGACCTGTTCCTAGAAAATTGAAACAGTTACGGGGATTCCTCGAATTAACTGGTTATTACAGAAAGTTTGTTCAAAATTATGGAACAATTGCTTTCTCCCTCACACAACAATTACGAAAGGATTGTTTTTCACGGAATCACAATGCTACTACAACCTTTGAACAACTAAAAGTAGCAATGACTGAAATTCCAGTACTTTAACTCCTGGACTTCACCAAGACATTTGTGGTCGAAGCGGATGCTTCTGGTGTTGGAGTGGGTGTGGTTCTCATGCAAGAAAATAGACCAATCGCCTATTTTAGTTATGCTCTACCTTTGTTACATCGAAATAAAGCTGTTTATGAACGAGAGCTGTTAGCAATTGAAGCTTTTTGTATAAGAGATGATTTTATTCATAAAAGGTACATTTATACATAGAGCATTCTAACTAACTATGCTATAAATAGTATAAACTAAAGATAGATAACAAACTACATTGAGCATATAGGGGAAAGAGTTACAATAGAGAGAAAATAGGAGAATAATTTATAACAGTTTGCTTGAATTTCTACACTCCCCCTCAAGCTGGGCGATATATGCTCGTCATGCCGAGTCGGAGAATTAACTTACTGAGACTGGGTCGATGTAGAGTTGTCAAGATATCTGCAACCTGTTGCTGAGAGAGCACATACCTCAGTGTAATAATGTTGGCTTCAATATTCTCACTTATGAAGTGACGATCTATCTCAACGTGTTTCATACTGTCATGATGTACTGGATTTTTTGCAATAGCTATAGCTGATTGATTGTCACACAACATTTCTACATTACCTTCTATCTTTACTCTTAGTTCAGTGAGAAGACGTTTTAAACAAATTCCTTCACATATTCCATGAGTTAGTGAATGAAACTCAGCTTCTGCACTACTTCGTGCGATTACTTGCTGCTTCTTGATGCGCTAGGCGACAAGATTTCCCCACACATAAGAGCAACATCCTAATGTAGATCTACGATCCACAGAAGAGCCAGCTCAGTTAGCATCAGTGAATACTTCTAATGATCGATTTGCATTTTTTTCTGAACATAAGACCCTTCCCAGGATCATTCTTGAGATACTTCAATATTCTATACACAACTTCCATATGTTCTCTGGAAGGTTTGTTCAGAAACTGGCTCACCACTTTTACTGCAAAGCTAATATTCGGCCGAGTATGAGTTAAATAAATTAGTTTTTCAACTAATTGTTGATATCTACCACGATCAACTACCTCATCTTCAGGATTGCATCCATTGTCTACAGGTTTATAACCACTCATCCCTGTCTCTTTCAAGAGGTCTAACGTATACTTTCATTGAGTTATAGAGATTCCTTGGTTTGACCTTGCTACTGTTTGAGTCTAAATGTGTGATTGTATATAATGTACTGTGTAATAGATCTAGGCCCGTTAGGCCCATTGTAACTCTTATATAAAGAGGTTGCCTCTCAATAATAAGATATACTATTTTGGATCATATTGTTTTACATGGTATCGAGCAAAGCCTGATTAGGTTGAGAATTTTTCGGGTTGACCGCCGCACGCCGCCGTTGACCGCCACCGCCATTGACCGCCACCGCCATCGGAAATCGCAGCCCATGATCGATCTATGATCGTGGAAGTCGCGACCGTTCGTCCCCAAAACGCGCGCGCGCACGCCGCCGGAACCTCTCCGCCACCGAAAATCGCCGCCTTCGCCGTCGCCGGGCCGTCGGCGGTTCGATCGAGAATTTTTCGGTGGGTTTTGCTCGCCCCGAGGAGTAGTTTAAGTCTGTCGTGTTTCAACTCGATCCAACGGTGGGATTGCTCTGAAACCTCTCGGGTTTGTTTTGCTTTCTTCGCTTAAAGGAGTTTTTTTAAAATTTCACCGCTTGAAGAAATTTGTTTTGAGACTATTTTTAGTCCAATTTGAGTCGCAACTCCGTCCAGAGCAACGACGGAGCCGCCTGTATTGCCGACAACTTCCGCCAACCGCTAGCTTCCGTCGCGCGTGGAGCGCGTGGCGGCTCGACGGTCGGGTCTTCTTGGGTTTTGTCTTGCGGCGTGTTCTACACGCGTGTGTGAGTTCGTTTCGCATTTTACATGCCGGGGTGCCTCGGGTGTGCCATTTTCCGTTATTTGTGGGTCTTTGTTTTTCCAATTTCCAGATTTTATTTCGTTTGATTTGTGAAATAATTGAGTTACTGTTTGTCAGTTGACACTAATCGGGGAAATATGAGTGATACCAAGCATACAAGTGTGATTTCTCATATGATGGAGATCACAAAACGCAAACCGAATGGGACAAATTATCTCGATTGGCATCGAGCGATTGAAACCACCCACGAGTAATGAGCTAGAAGGACACATGGATAGCGATCGCCTAAAGACGAAGTTGAAAGAAGGAAGTGGGATCGCGTTGATGCTCGCTTGTATAATCAAATTACTAACTCAATGAATGATGATATTGTCGATCCGATTAGTCATTGCACTACGGTGAAAGAACTCATGGCGTATGTGGAAATTCTGTATGCTCGGGAAGGAGCGGGTAACAAGGACGTATGATGTTTGCTCGTCCTATTTCCACGCTGACCAGAATGGTGAACCATTGTTGACCTATTACACGAGGCACAAGCGTAATAGTGCCGAGTTAAATTCTCTCATGCCGTTCAGTGCAGATATCGCAGTCCAGCAGACCCAGAGGGAAAAGATGGGGGTTATCAGTTTCTTGCGTGCCGGGCTGGGTTCGGAGTATGAGAATGTGAGGTCTCAAATCTGTCGGGAGAACCGAACTACCGTCTTTGGATGATGTGTTTTCGCGCTTTGCAACGAGCAGTTCATTTAATTGAACAATCGAATAGCGCCTTGCTTGGGAGGAGTGTGGTTCGTGGTGGGAGGAACGTTAGTTTTTCTGCATCGAAACCTGGGAATGACCGACGTCAGGATCTTCCTAGTGACAACCGACGTCCGGATACTCGAATGACCTGCCATTACTGCCAGAAACCCGGTCATTTAAAGAGAGATTGCAGAAAGTTGCAATATGACAATCGGAGGCTTCAGAAGGCCCACCTTGTGTCCAGTGAGAAAGTACATTGGCGAGTGTGTTGCGCTCAGAGTTCCCACGGCTCCATCACGGCTATCATCCTCGAAGACTTCCGCTTGCTTTGCAACCTGGTCAAAGCAGTAACAACCATTGTCTTCTTTCGTCGTCCACAAAGTGGGTCATTGACTCTGGGGCGACTGCTCATATGACAGGTAACGAACAGTTGTTCTCTACATCATTGTCATCTGTTTCTTTTCCTACGGTTACCTTAGCTGATGGATCCTTGTCTCCGTAAAGGGAGTGGGTCTATTACTCTAACCCCTACCTTGTCGCTATCTTAGTGTTGTGTGCGCCTACGTTTTCATATATACTTTGATTTGGTTAGTCAATTGGCTCGTGACTTACATTGCTTTGTTTCCTTCTTTCACGACTCTTTGCTTGTTTTGAGGATCATTTTTGTGAAGAAGATTATTGGTAGGGGCATGCGGTGGGGTCTCTATATCTGGATCGCCACGAGTCCAGTGTGGCGTGGCATGTGCGAGTTCTGCGTCTCTTTTGAAGTCCATTGTCGGATGGGTCATCCTTGTTTGTCTATTTTGAAGAAGTTATTTCCCGAATTCGAAGATGATGTCTTCCCTCGATTGCGAGTCATGTCGGTTTGCAAAGTTTCACCGATTGAGTTCTAGTCCTAGGGTTAATAAACGAGCAAGCGCTCCTTTTGAATTGGTCCACTCGATGTTTGGGGTCCGAGTCTGTTATGTCTAAAACGGGATTTCGCTATTTTGTCACGTTTGTTGATGACTTTTCCCGATTTACTTGGGTCTATTTAATGAAAAATCGTCTTTGAATTTTTTCTCACTTTTGTACCTTTAATCTTTGAGATTCGTAATCAATTTAAAGCTTCCATTCAAATTTTACGACCGAGCGATAATGGGGCGAATATTTTTGGGCACCCGCCGTTCCTATCTTAGTGAGAAGGGTATTATTCATCAATCGTCGTGTGCGGACACACCATCCCGAAGCGGTGTGGCGAGCGTAAACGAGCATTTCTTTGGAAGCGGCTCGTGCCCTGTCATTTGGATGAATGTTCCAAAACATTTTTGGGTTGACGTGTGTCTGACTGTTTTCTCATTAATCGAATGCCGTCGTCGATTTTGGGTAATCAAATTCCATTCCGAGTTTTGTATCCCTCCACGGAGATGTTCCACCTTCCCAGAAGGTTTTCGTGTGTACGTCCTTTGTTCGCGATGTTCGTCCTCAAAGGACCAAGTTGGATCCTAAGTCTTTGAAATGTATCTTCCTCGGGTATTCTCGCGTCGGAAGGGTTATCGTTGTTTTTGCCCGAGCACGGTCGTTATGTCGTCTCTTCGATGTTACCTTTTTTAGGATACTCCGTTTGATCTCGTGTCTAGTCCCCGGTGTGGAGGATGATTTGTTGGTTTATGAGGTTGTGTCCTCGTCAGGTGGGTCCGACCCCCTCCTCCTAGTCCGTCTCTTACTCGGTATACACCCGGCGATCGCGACCCTCGGCACTGTCCCATGCCATGGCAGATTCTTTCGTCATCGACTTGCAAGCTAGTAATGATCTAGACTTGCCCATTGCTCTTCGCAAAGGTAAAGCGTTCTTGCACGTATCCTATCTCCACATATGTGTCATACCATCAATTATCCCCTACGCCCGTTTTCCTTTCGACTTCCCTTGATTTACGTCTCGTCCCTAAAAGTACTCGTGAAGCCTTGTCCCATTCGAGTTGGCACCAAAGCGATGGTAGAGGAGGTGGCTGCGTTGGATGCGAATGGTACTTGGGCTGGTAGCTCGTCCGGAAGGAAAAGCAGGGCGATTGGTTGTAAGTGGGTGTTTGCTGTCAAAGTGAATTCTGACGGGTCCGTTGCTCGCCTCAAAGCACGCTTGGTTGCTAAGGGGTATGCTCAGACATATGGGATTGATTACAGTGAGACCTTCTCTCCTGTTGCCAAGATGTCGTCCGTTCGTCTGTTTATTTCTCTTGCGGCAATGAATGATTGACCTTTATTTCAGTTGGATATTAAGAATGCGTTTTTGCATGGTGATCTTCTTGAGGAGGTCTATATGGAGCAACCACCTGGGTTTGTTGCTCAGGGGGAGAATGCCAAAGTGTGCCGTCTTCGTAAATCTCTGTATGGCTTGAAACAAAGCTCATGAGCGTGGTTTGGTAGGTTCAACCCAAGTTCTTGCGAGTTTTGGAATGCAAAAATGCTCTTCAGATCATTCTGTCTTCTTCCGTCGGTCGACCATGGGATTGTGTTACTTGTGGTATATGTCGACGATATTGTGATTATCGGAAGTGATAGTTCAGGGATGGCCTCACTAAAGGTTTTCCTTCATAGCCATTTTAAAGACTAAAGATCTTGGAAATTTGAAATATTTCTTGGGTATTGAGGTCATGAGAAGTAAGAAAGGGATCTTTTTGTCCCAACGAAAGTATGTTCTCGACCTACTGACTGAAGTAGGAAAGTTAGGTGTAAAACCATGTAGGGCCCCGATGGTGCCAAACCAACGATTCGTCAAGGGCGGTGAAGCTTTTACGATCCAGTAAAGGTACATGAAGCTAGTTGGGAAGTTGAACTACTTGCGATCCACGAGGCGAGATATATTTCGTATTACCGTGAGTATCGTGAGTCGATTTATGTCATCTCCTCTGATTGAACATTGGAGAGTGTGGAGCAGATCTGAGTTATCTTAAGTTTGCTCTGGGAGGGGCGTCTTGTCACTGAAACCACGGACATTCCGATATTGAATTTTTTGAGATCTTGATGGGCGGAGTTCTAAAGAAGACAGGAGATCAACCTCGGGATATCTTGTGTGTTTATGGGAGGTAATTTGGTTTCATGGAAGAGTAAGAAGCAAAATGTGGTGTCGCGTTCTAGTCTTTGAGTCGGAATACGAGCTATGTCCCAAGGAGGCGTGTGAGATAGTATGGTGGTTCAAGCTCTTTGAATGAAGTTGGAATCAAAAAAGCGCAACACTGCTAAACTATGGTGTGACAATCAAGCAAACAATTCATATTGCCTCTAATCCCAGTATTCCACGAGAGAATTAAACATATTGAAATAGATTGCCACTTTATCCGAGAGAAGATACAACAAGGGTTGGTTTCGACGAGTTATGTGAAGACTGGAGAACAGTTGGGTGATATCTTCACCAAAGCATTGAATGGAGCTCGAGATAGACTATCTTTGTAAAAAAGTCGGGCATGATAGATATATTTGCTCGGCTTGAGGGGAGTGTTAGAGTCTAAATGTGTGATTGTATATAATGTACTGTGTAATAGATCTAGGCCCGTTAGGCCCGCTAGGCCCATTGTAACTCTTATATAAAGAGGTTGCCTCTCAATAATAAGATATACTGTTTTGGATCATATTGTTTTACAGCTACCTCCATTCCTAGTAAGTATCTTAGATGACCTAAGTCTTTCACTTCAAACTCTATGGAGAGCAAGTTTTTGAGCCGGACTATTTCTTCAGACATATTTCCTGTGAGAATAATGTCGTCGACATACACTATCAATGCAACAACTTTGTCAGGTGAAAAATGCTTAATAAATAGAGTGTGATCTGATTGGCACTGAGTGTAGTCATTTTGCTTTAAGACAGTAGTTAATTTTTCAAACCAAGCTCGAGGCGGCTGTTTTAGCCAATAGAGAGATTTCTTGAGCCTACATACCTTTCCACTTATATACCGATCTTCAAAACTGGGAGGAACATCCATGTACACCTCTTCAGCCAAGTCACTTTTCAAGAATGAATTTTTTTTCATCAAATTGGAATAATGGCCAATCCAAATTAGAAGAAATAGAGAGAAGTACTTGAATAGTATGTAGCTTGGCAACAGGTGCAAACGTTTCCTAATAGTCAATCCCATATGCTTGGGTGATCCTCTAGCCACCAAACGAGCTTTGAATCGTTCTATACTGCCGTCTGGTAGGCTTGGTAGTGAAAACCCATTTGCATCCCACTGTATGCTTTCTTGGAGGCAAATCAGTAAGAATCCATGTCCCATTTTTCTCGAGTGCTCCCAATTCCTTTAGTGTGGCTACTTTCCATTCAGGCCTCTTGTATAGTATTTGGAGTTTGTATCTAATCTAATGTTGTCACAAAAGCTTTAAACATTGGTGACATGTTACTGTAAGCCAAATGATACTGTATCGGATGTTGTGTACAGGATCGAACATCTTTCCTTAAGGCAATAGGTCTATCTAGATCATCTTCTATAGTCTCGGGTACTATTTCAGGGACATTGAGATTTTGGTTTAGATCATAGCCTTGTTGAGTATGTGAAGGTTGTTCCTCTAGTTGCTTGGTTCTTCGTGAATAAACCTGTAATTCAGCCTGAGGATTTGACTCGAGAGGGCTATCCACTGAGTTAGGAAGAAGGTTTGACTCGGGTAACAGATCAGGAAAGAGTACTTCAGAAGAAAGGAGTGGAGTACAGTCTAAATTCTTGGGTTCAATGTCACCCCCTGAACCTCAGAAGCGAGAAAATAGGATTGGTTTTCAAAGAACATGACATCCATGGTATGAAAGAATTGGCGAGATGGAGGGTGATAACATTCATATCCTTTTTTATCTGGTGAGTATCCTAGAAAAACACATTTTATGGATCGAGTATCAAGTTTACTTCGATGCTGAGAATGGACATGAACAAAGGCATTACATCCGAATATCTTGAATGGTAGATGAGATACAAGATGAGATGTAGGATGTATAGCAAGTAGGGTCAGTAAGGGTGTTTGGAATTTTAGGATACGAGATGACATGCGATTTATAAGATATGTATCTGCTAGGATCGCTTCACCCCAAAATGTTTTTGGAACATTTCAAGTGAGCATAATTGATTGAGCTACATTGAGAAGGTGGCGATTTTTTTGTTCGACCACACCATTTTGTTGGGGTGTGTAGGCACAAGAACTCTGGTGAACAATACCATGAGTTTGAAGATATTCTCTCAGATTAGAGTTGAGAAATCTCGAGCATTGTCAGTCTTAAGGATTTTGACATTAGCTGAAAATTGATTATGGATCATTTTATGAAAGACTTTGAATAAATGACTTGTTTCGCCTTTATCTTTTATAAGTAATGTCCAACTTAGTCGAGTATGGTCATCAACAAATAGGAGGAACCAACGTGCTCTATTGACATAGTTTACTCTTGAAGGTCCCCAAATGTCTCCATGAATAAGGGAGAAAGGTTGAGAAGGTATATAAGGGAGTGATAGCGTTGGGCCTTAGAGAGTATTCTCTTGAGAGTAGAGGTTCGAAGACCTATCAAATCTTGGTTTATCTTGTATTCTTTTACCTTTTTATATAATCTAGATTCTGGATCATATCAATTGGTATCAGAGTTGTTCGATTCTTGGTTGTAGAGATGGATCAAGAACTTCTTCTTTTAGCCGTTCCATGCAAATATGAAGTACAAGTGTGTTTGGAGAGTTGGAAAATTTCACACTGAATTTTTTTGCTCTTTTTATGAATAAATAGCGATGGAAATAAACATTCAAGGCATGCAAAATTTGGATGACCTATGTGGTAATGCCATGTCATAACAAGATTATCGCTTTTTGAGAGATCTAAAGAATTTGAAACTCATGCTGACTCATTCCTAGGCTGATTTACAAGTTTATTCAAAGGAGATGTTACTTGGAGAAGATACAATCCTCCACATAATTCGGCGCGGCCAATCACTTTCCTTGATCGCAAGTCCTGAAAAATACATGAATTTGCATAGAAATTAGTTTCGCAATTCAAATCTTTATTCAATCTACTCACAGATAGTAGGTTATATTCAAGTTTAGGCACAAAGAAAACCGATTGAAGTAGCAAAGATTCTGATACTTGAATATTCCCAACACCGATAACTTTATGCTGCCATCAACAATGCGAACATAAATATCTCCTTTATGCAGAGTGTAAGTTGTGAACAATGTCTTATCACCCGTCATGTGATCGGAGGCTCCAGAGTCGACTATCCAATATGTTGAGGAAACTTGTGTGTGAAGAGCAAAATCTCCAAGTTTGGTAACTTTAGAAACTGACATATTGAGAAATTATGAGACAAAAACAAAATCGTAAATGTGAAAAGAAATTATCACAAGAAGATCGAAACTGATTCAGAGACGGTTGAAATTGTAAATTGCAACTGTAATTTTTCCAGTGTTCACCCAATGAATGTATTATTCATCTTTTGACTTTGACTTCACTGTTCACACTTGACTGGTTTGAGTGAACCGAGCTAGACCATGTGAGATGATGGATTTAGATCGAAAATGTTGATTGGTTTGTGCACAGTTGTGATCGATGAACTGAAGAGTGTGATAAGAGGATTTGACTTTTCATATGAGATTTTGAGCAACTGGACTGAGATAATGGTGATTGAGTGCAATTTAGATCGAAAATGTTGACTGGTTTGTGCACAGTTGTGATCGATGAACTGAAGAGTGTGATCAGAGGATTTGGCTCTTCATATGAGATTTTGAGCAACTGGACTGAGATAATGGTGATTGAGTGCAGCAGTGACACTGGGTTGGCAGTGGATTGGAGGTCTTGAGTTTGAACAATTACAATCTGCGAACATGGCTACCGATTGAATGAGAATGTAGCTCGGGAGTGCAGTGCAATGTTGGATAGGTTTCTTCGTGTCATTGAACAAGACTAGAACACGAGAGAGAGACCAGGGCTAGCGTTCCGGCTTGAGGCTTAAGATAACTTCAAAGCTTTGTGATATGATCCAGGATCTAGATTATATCAAAAGATAAAAGATTACAAGATAAACCAAGATTTGATAGGTCTTGGAACCTTCCCTCTCAAGAGAATCTCTTGAGCCCTACAATAAATCACTCAATAACTCATTCAATAATTTGGATGCCTAAACCCTAATCTAACCCATTCTATTTATAACCAAAATCCTAACTTACTCGCCAAGTAATTGTTCAACCAAGCCCTAGGCCCAACCTCATCAATACCCGCCACTTTAAAGCACCTTGTCCTCAAGGTGGACATACACAAAAAATAGAAAAAATAAAAAATGAAAACAAATTTTTTTTTTCGGCGGCAGCAGTGGCAATTGCGGCGGCGGCGGTGCGTCGGTGGTGGCGGAAACGGCGGCGTTGGTAACGACAATGACGGTGGTGGCAGAGGTGATGGTGATGGCGGCGGCGGAGGTGGGGGCCGCGGCAGCAGCGGTGGTAGTGGTGGAGGTGGTGGCGGCATCGGAAGAGGTAGTGGTGGCAGGGTCAAAGCCCTAGACGTCACTTTAACTTGAATTGCCTTCATCTTCTCTGATTGTTTTTCTTTTTCTTCTATAATAATTTCCTCTTTAAGCTCTCTAAGAGAACTATTTAGGTCACTGCAACTCTCCCTCATTTTTTTGAGATCTTCTTTCATTGAAGCTACCACTATGATTTCTTTTTTTAGAGAACCAACCGAGGCCATCAAACTTAGCAACGCCTCTCGAAATTAACGAACCTCTTCCTGATCCATCTCTACAACCAGGAATCGAAACTGCTCTGATACCAATTGATATGATCCAAGATCTAGATTATATCAAAAGATAAAAGATTACAAGATAAATAAAGATTTGATAAGCCTTGGAACCTCCCATCTCAAGAGAATCTCTTGAGCCCTATAATAAATCACTCAATAACCCATTCAATAATTTTGATGCATCTAACCCACTCTATTTATAACCAAAATCCTAACTTACTCTCCAAGTAATTGCTCAACCAAGCCTTAGGCCCAACCTTATCACTTTGATACAATGAAGCTTTTTGTATAAGAGATGATTTTATTCATAATGAGTTGAAGGTACATTTATACATGGAGCACTCTAACTAACTATGCTATAAATAGTGTAGACTAAATATAGATAACAAACTACATTGAGCATATAGGGGTAAGAGTTACAATAGAGAGAAAATAGGAGAATAAGTTATAACAGCTTGCTTGAATTTCTACAGCAATTGTGATGGCAATTCAAAACTGGAGACCTTACTTATTAGGTCGTCATTTCATAGAGCTTAAAATTCATACTTGATCAAAGACTAGTCTCGAGAGAATATTAGAGGTGGTTAACCAAGTTATTGGGGTATGATTTTGAAATTTGTTATAAACCGGGAGTTGAAAACTGAGTAGCTGATGCATTATCACGAATTCCGGAGATTGAGATGATTGGAATGACTTGGATTGGGGGGATCAATACCCAGTTTTTAAAACAACTGTAGGAAGAAGACAATACATTGAAAGCCATCAAAGAAAAAATATTGCATCATACTTCACCTCCTAAATATTATTCACTACAGAGTGGGATCCTTTGTTACAAAGGCAAAGCAATACTTCCACCATCATCCCCTACTATCAACCTCATTTTGGATACATTTCACTCCTCTCCAATAGCTCGCCATGGCGGGATTTACACATGTTGCAACGTATAAAAGAGAGTTTTATCGGCATGGCACGGCTAGAATAGTACGGAACTTTGTAGCAGCTTGTACGGTGTGCCGACAAGCTAAATACTTAGCCATGTCCCCAGCCGGACTATTACAATCGTTGCCTATTCCAGAACGTATATGGGAAGATGTTAGCATGGATTTTGTCACGGGGTTGCCAAAGACAAATGGCTTTAATATGATACTAGTTGTAGTCGATCGTTTATCCAAATATGCTCATTATATTCCTTTACGATTTCCCTTTACAGTTGCTATGTTGGCGGAAATATTCATAAAAGAAATTATCCGATTACACGGAATTCCAAGAAGTATAGTATGAGATCGAGACCCCGTGTTCACAAGCCTATTTTGGACATTGTTATTCAAAGCTCAAGGTACATAATTGGAATTTAGTACAGCTTATCACTCGCAAATTGATGGGCAAACCGAAGTGGTAATAGAGGAATGGAGACTTATCTGCGATGTTTTGTCATGCACTCCCCAAAGGCATGGGTTCGTTGGTTACCATGGGCAGAATGTAGCTACAACACATCATTCCACTCCGGAATGAAGTTATCACCTTTTGAGATGGTTTATGGACGGACATATGAGGCCTAAGGAACAATGGTAGCAGCTATTGATCAATCCTTAATTGACAGGGATATCCAATTATCAAAGATAAAGTATAATCTGCAGATGGCTCAACAATATATGCAAGAAATGGTCAATGCCAAATGGAGGGAGGTGCGTATAACGTGGGCTACTAGGTGTACCTACGTTGGAAGCCATATCGACAAGGAACATTATTCAAAAGCATTAACGCTAAACTTGCTCCTAGATATGTTGGCCCATACCAGATTGACGGCCAAGTAGGGAAAATGGCTTATCGACTTCGTTTTCTGCAGGATGTTTGTATTCATCCGGTTATTCATGTGTCCCAACTACGACCTGCCCTGGGAAATACTTTTTCGGTCATCCCATTTCTTACGGTTGTTAATGATGATTTTTCATGGGTGTTTGAACCCAAAACCTTGCTGGGAGTTCACCAGGATGCTACTTCTCCCACAAAATATTAAGTCTAATCAAATGGAAAGGGACGAAGATAGTTGATGCTTCATGGGAGGCTATGGATTGGATTGCTGGCCAATTTCCCTCTTTCCACCTTTGAGGACAAGGTGAAACTTTAGGAGCCAGGAAGTGATACACCCCCGATCACACGAGTATACCAGAGTCGTAGGAAGCAGTAGCTATAAGATAAGTACTAGGCAGTTACATAACTATCTCAGTTATGTGATACGATCCGGACCTTGGAGTTTTGGGAATATTAGTATTAGTATTTATTATTTATTAGTTAATTGCTATTTTAATTGTATTGGGCTTGGGCCTATTATTAGTCTTTTATTTAATTAGGGTTTAGGGTTATAAATAGGGGATGATAGGTCTTTGTTAATCAGCTATTGAATTGTCGTCATTGTACTTTGGCTCTTTGAGAGATCCTCTCGAGAGATTATCGTAGTTTAATAATATTTTGTGGTAGATTCTATCATTTTGGTATCGAGCGTTTTGCCGATCCAGGGAATGGTTACTACTAAGATGGAAACAAGGATGCTTGAGTGTGAAGAAAGAACGACCGACTTGGCGATGAAGTTTCACGAGGAGACGAACGCAAAGATGGAATTGATGGAGGAACGATTGGGAAGAAAGATAGATTTGCAGGATTTGAAGTTCGAGAGCATAAGCGGAAGCTAGAACTATTAATGGAGTCATTAGAGCTTACAAAGGGAAGGGTTTAATGATCGAGGCCTCGGAGGGTGGTGTGGCGGCTAGGGTTTACACCGCCGCCGCCACCACCGCCACCGCCGCCGCCGCCACCTCCGACATCGTTGCCGCCACCTCCGCCGTCATCGCCGCCGTCACCACCTCTGCCACCACCATCGCCGCCGCCACCTTCGACATCGCTGCCGCCATCTCTGTCGCCACCACCGCTACCGCCGTCGCCACCACCACCGCCGCCGTCGTTTCCACCGCCGATGCCACCAGCCGACTGCCGTTTCCTTCAAGACCGACGCCATCGCCATCGCCATGGCCGCCCCTGCCGGCATGGCGAAAAAAAAAAAAAAAAAAAAAACTATAGAGGATGTTGATGTGATGGATTTTTCGCCGTAAGACAGGCTGCGAGAAGATGGCATCGGAGATGGAACACCTTGAGGACAAGGTGGCTCTTGGGGGGGAAAGTATTGATACGATCCGGACCTTGGAGTTTTGGGAATATTAGTATTAGTATTTATTATTTATTAGTTAATTGCTATTTTAATTGTATTGGGCTTGGGCCTATTATTAGTCTTTTATTTAATTAGGGTTTAGGGTTATAAATAGGGGATGATAGGTCTTTGTTAATCAGCTATTGAATTGTCGTCATTGTACTTTGGCTCTTTGAGAGATCCTCTCGAGAGATTATCGTAGTTTAATAATATTTTGTGGTAGATTCTATCATTATGTTAGTTACATGGGAATGGGTTTATTAGTACCGTAAATACATGTAATGTAGTTCCCTAAAGGATACATAGAAAATTGACTAAATCATTGTAATACTTGGCACAGTATTAATGAGAATTGACTGAGTTTTGTGTATTTGAGTTCTTAAACCTTCAGTGTTCTACCATAGTGGGGGCGAAGTTCTGATTCTTGGTTATAAAAAGAAACTTATTTATATAGAATCCTTGCTTGTGCAATAGTTTCTTACGATCTAGGAGTTTCAACTAGGGATGCAAGGAATAAAATGAGCTTCCAGCATTCTTTTATTTATTATGAATATATTTGATATTCTATGTGTGGAGTGAAACATTTAGGCCTTGATGTCATGGTTGCTTTTGGAAATTCTTGACTACCAAGTTTTAAAATGTGTTTTTTGATATATTTTTTTGTACAACAATATTGTTTTCTGGATTCTTTTTATAATTTCCTTTTTAAAAAGAGCTAACATTGATCCTCTGTTTGGTACAGTTTTTTCATTTTATGGATTGCTTTATTCAAAGGAAAAAAACAATTATGAAGTTGGTCTTGTTTTAGATTGGAGACCTTATGTAATTAGTTTTAGTCCATTATTTCGGTTTGTTTTTTTGTCCTTGTATTCTGATACGAACCGAACTAGAACCCGAACAATATATTGAAATATAAAGGATAAAAGACTACAAACTAACCAAGTATTTGATAGGTACTTGAACCTCCCATCTTGAGAACACTCTCTCAAGCCCAATACCAAAATGGTTACAATATTCTTGATATCCCTCTTCTCCTCTAATGCCTCTATTTATAACCATAAGCCCCTAACTTATTCCCCAAGTATTTGCTAACATACCCCTCTATTATTCTTTAATATTGCTAATGCCCAAACCTATCAATACCTTCCCCTTTAAAGCACCTTGTCCTCAAGGTGGGTATACAAAATGAAACACGCCACAATAAAAACATACAGCCCAAACTTCAAAGAAAAAATCCAGCAAAATGTTGTTGATGTAGCAAGCCCAAACAACTAAGCTAAGCCCGTTGTAAGCAGCCCAAACTCACAAGCCCATCCATATTTACTTTCTTTCCAGACATGATCCACTCAGGGAATGTGGCCCATTTGTAGCCCAAATGCAAACCCTCAAATTGAAGGTAACCCTAGCCGGCACCTCCTTTATTTTATAACTTCTTTTTCCATTATTTTCCTTTTGTTTGATTGCTAACCCAATATTTGCACCTTTTTTTTTCCTTCACGCAAACTGCCTCCCCTCTTCTTCCCGATTATTCTTCTGTGTCTTCTTTTTCGCAGGACCCACACCTCATTTGCGAATTCCATTTTTTTCTTCAGCACAAAATCAGTTTTCTCGATCTGTTTCGGAATCAACGAAATCGAAAACGAAACTAGAAAGAGTTGTGCTTCCTCAAATCCGCCACAAGCTCTACTGTACGTAGCCATAGACAACTCAAGAATCGTTTTAGAGAAACTCGTGTGCATTTTCTTCTCATCGCTCATTCGCTCGCCATCAACTGATGAAGCTTCTTCATTAGACCACCATTTATTGTGTCGATGCCTCTTCTTCGATCTTTGCTCTCGTTTATGACTTATTCGCCCTCGATTGCGAGCTCTCCATCTTTGAACTGGAGTTTTCGGACTTGCAATCACTCGGCGCTTTGGAGCTTGCCTCACCAGCCAATTGGATCTGGAAGATCGCTTCTCTTCAACCTTTATCTTCGATATCTGCAAGCGTTTCTAGTATGTTGTCTTCATTTCTTGAGTCTTCTTCTTTGGTCGAACAATTGGATGACGACACTTTCCTATCCTCTTCTTCCTTTGCCTTTTCTTTTCTAAGCAAATTTTTCTCCGTTGGTTGTTTTCCTTTTTCTGTCGATTTCGCTGTTTTCGATGCTTCATCTTTTTTTCATATGGAGAAACAAATTTCTCTTGTTGTTGCTCGATTTCAACCCAAATCCCCTCCGTTCTCTGCCCTTCAACTTTTTCTTCAACAATCTGGATCTCTTCTACTTTCAGCAACATTCTCTCTCGCTTTCTTTGCTCATTAGCTGCCATAATTTCTTCATATTTCTTCCTCAATTCTTCCGCTCTTCTTCTGCTTTCTTTGGCTTGTTTTTTGCTTTCTTCTGTACTTCGTCTCCACTCCATTTGAAACGATTCCAGAAGCGAATCCATCCTTTGCCATGCTTCATATAGATCAACTCCCATGGTCCGAACAGATCGAAACTGCTCTGATATCAAATTGATACGAACCGAACTAGAACCCGAACAATATATTGAAATATAAAGGATAAAAGACTACAAACTAACCAAGTATTTGATAGGTACTTGAACCTCCCATCTTGAGAACACTCTCTCAAGCCCAATACCAAAATGGCTACAATATTTTTGATATCCCTCTTCTCCTCTAATGCCTCTATTTATAACCAGCCCCTAACTTATTCCCCAAGTATTTGCTAACATACCCCTCTATTATTCTTTAATATTGCTAATGCCCAAACCTATCATATTCTTTTATTTTTCTCCATAAAAGTACAGTTTTTTTAAAAAAAATAGCAAGTCGGGATTGAGAACAGTTTAACTATTAGTTTCCAAAGTTCAGTTATTTGAAGTTTCACTTCTTTGACTGCATCATTTGTGTGTTTCTTTATCCGTAATAGAAAATTCAGTTTCTAAATTATTTTTTTTATCAACCATGGAAAAACTTAATGAGATTTTTGTTAATGAAGCTGAACGAAAGCAGAATGGTAGGGGACCACGTAATGGTCCAGGAAAAAATCAATGCACGGGTGGTAGAGCCGAAAACTCTAAAGGTTTTGCCCCCAACAGCTTTGACAGAGTTCTTCTTGATGCTCCTTGCTCGGCCCTTGGATTAAGACCTCGATTATTTTCTGGGGAGGTAAATCACTATAGTTATTTCTGAATGCATGTTTATGTGCTCATCTCTATAATGTTTGGTTGAGACATATTTTGTACTATCTAACTTCTTTTCAAAGTTACGCGCACCTCGATTATTCTAACGGGACCTACCATCTGACTCTACAACATTTAGATGTTTAGAAAATTCGTAAGAAATTAATTCTTAAGTAGGTGACTTCCATGGATTGAAATCACTTCTTAGTTTCCTAAGGTTCTTTTGACCACTTGCCCACTAAGTCATTCCATGATGATTATGTTTTATATGTAATTCCTTCGTTGGAAAGTCCTTTATGGATGAAAACTTGAGGTTAATATATTGTTTTTGCCAGGAAACTATTGTGTCATTAAAGCACCACGCAAAGTATCAGAGGCGCATGTTTGATCAGGCCGTCCAATTGGTTCGGCCTGGTGGAGTCATTGTATATTCAACGTGAGTATGCATTATTGTATTCTTCTTGTTTGTTGAATACCCCAAGCTGATACAATTTGGGTAAAATGTCTGCTGTTGATCTTATATGGTTGCCACCCTCCAAAGAACATTCTTTGAAATCTTTTTTTATTTTATAAATAACAATAATAACCCAATTCGTTGAGATCTTGCAGTCACGGCTAAACCTTCGAGAGATGAAAAAGGGGAAGAATCACATAATCTTGTTGGATTGATATGTTGTCTGTACCCAAGGGGTGCGTGGTGGTCGAAGGATTGGGTTTTGAAAGTGTGCTCCTCTCAAAGTCTTAGGTTCTGGAACATTAATTTAGAGATACCTTCCTGTCTCCATTCCTTCGATGTTTCTCGGTGTGTGGTCTAGGGACGTGCAGTTACTTCAGTTTAGTGGAGCGAAGCTATAATTTCCTGGTTTCCATAAAAAAAGAAATATATATTTTGTCTGAGGTTCGGGAAATTAATTGTTTTGATGTTTCTACTTGGGTCTAACTTGCTATCCATTTTCCCACTAAATTTTGCTATCAATTCTGGAGATTCTTGTATTTTTGCTGCAACTGTTTTAACAATTGGGTTGTTGGGTCCTGCCCATTATGTTATACTCGTGGTCCACCCTATGAATAATCCTCGCGAGGCAATGTTCTCATCCCAAAATTTTTTGCTCTAGTTTACTTTTTTTTTTCGGATGAATTATTTGAACTAGTTTGTCATTATATTCGGTTGAAGTTTTTGATAATACATTTACGCTGCCAGCTGTACGATAAACCCCGGTGAGAATGAAGCTTTGGTTCGATATGCTTTGGATACATATAAGTTCTTAACCTTGGCACCGCAGGTAAGAACATGGTTATTGCTTCCTGTTTATTCTTCCATGGCACCACAGCTTTGGTGCTCTTTCAGCATTCACACACTTTGAAAATCTGATTTATCTGATTCATATTTGCAACTTTGTGATCTTTCAGGATCCAAGACTTGGAGGACCTGGCCTTGTTGGTCATTTTGAGTTTGCTGATCATTATGTGGAGTAAGTTCTTTGACGTTGTTTTATTTTGCCCCCTCCCTCATTTTGAAAAATTACATATATCATTCACAGAAAATTTAGTTTTTATCCCTATAAACAGTTTAATTGTTAATTTAATCTAAATTTGGATAAATAGTGACATTAATACCTATTTATAACTTGATATTTGTCCTTGAATCAGCCTTAAATAACCAAGCACTCAAAAACCAAGTCCTAAACATGCACAACCATGACCAAACTTGATGTTTAAATACCCTAATTCAACTTAAATATTTTCAACTTAACCAAGAGAACCAATACTCACAAAAATAGCTATTCAACTACATAAATGTACATGGCTAATTGTCAAATCATAGTAAATCACTAATCAACCTAAAAACTTTAACTTGTCCTACCTTTGCCAATTGAAATGTGCTTAGGTCTTGGCTTGTGCTTCGTAATTTCATTTACTTTTAAGAACAATAGTTAGGTTAAAATATACATCATACACAAAATTTAAAAAATATGATATAAATAAGAGAAGTTGGGGAAAATATGTATTGACAGGAGTTGTAAAGAGATAAAAGAGCCAATAAGAGAATGAACAGGAAGAGACGGTGAAAGATAAAGTTAAAAGTGCATATTGATTTCAAAAGCTGAATGTTGTAAATCAAATGGCATTTTATTGACTGTTTCGTGCTTGATTTTGCAGAGAATGGTTAAGACCAGGTGAAGAACACCTTGTTCAGAGGTTCGATCCATCGTCGCCTCTTGACACAATCGGATTTTTCATTGCCAAATTTTCTGTTGGCTCCAAAGATTCTGTATAGTGGACGATCATACTGTGATTGATATGAGGGTCGACATTGTTGTTCTAGGTTAGTATGCAACTGGTGTTGTCAAAGGGATTACATTTGTTCTTGACATCTCCGCAATTTATTGATTTTAGTTGCCTTTAAATACTTTTTATTAATTTATAATTTAATTTGAATCTTCTTCTCTAACTATTCCTTGTCCTGTTCTATGAGTTGGTAAAGAATAATAGATTTAAAAGAATTAAGTTTGGGTTCAACCCAACTACTTCTTTCGAATCGGTCACGTTGTTGAACCAAACTAATGGTCTTCCCCACCATTTTTTTATTTATTTACGTGACTGTTTGAGTCAGTTTGCATGCACTTTGTTTGCTCTCAATTTAATTTTCGTTGATTTTGGTTTTCACTTTTTTTTAAGCGTTTCCCTCAAGTTCATTTTTCGTTTTTTTACCCTCTCGTTATTGTTGCTGTCAAACTTATTATATTTCTGTTTGTCAGCATTTAGAACACTTTTCTATTATTGCACCCTGCTTTAGAATTAGTTGATAAAATGTTATTGGTTTGGTTGTTTTGGGAAGGGAACGAATCTCTTTTGAGATTTATCTATCTCCTAACCAAACCACTTGGTGGCATCTTATTCCTCAGTTAATTTCATATTTATAGGATGATTCCCAAAACTCATTAAAAAGTCAACTGACCTGAATTCGTAAATGTTAAATCACTTCACTGTTATTAAATAATAATTTGTTACCTTTTTTTAGTTTAATAATCTACACTTTAACTAATTGAGTTATTTTATATATTTACCACGAGTTTACTACATTGATTGAACTTAAACCAGTAAAACAATTATAAAGGTTTGAGAAAAATGAATAAAAAGTAGTACTCAGCAATATCGTGTATCATTTTTTTTAACGAATGTATCACTTAGTAGAAGTGATTTTGGTTTGGTTTTTTTTTTTTCCGGTTTCGTATCAAACCGATAATCGAACCAATATCTCCGATTTTCAAAAAAACAGATTTGATCCAATGTCCACCATTGGTTCGATTTTAAATTGGTTTGGTTCGGTTCGGTTTTGGATTTGATCTAATGTCTAATTTTTTTAATATATCAAAAATAACATTTTTCATTAAAAATACTTTTCATAATCAACAATTTTTTTAAAGGTCAGAAGTATTTTTGAACTTATTGAAAAATATTTAAGGATATTTTTTATTTGAAACAAGAGTGAATTAAGAAAATCTTCAAGATTTTAGGACATATTCTAAATAATGGAAGGAAGATGATTTTATATTACTCATATCGGTTTGGTTCGATTTTTATTGGTTTTTTAAAAATGAAAACTTGAACCGCACCAATATTTTTGGCTTTTTTAAATTACAAATCGATATGTCCAATTTTGTGCTAAAAACTTTGGAATGGATTGATTGATTCAGTTTTCGATACACCCCTATCATTAGTAATCAACTGGTTATTGAATTTAAAATTAAATAATCTCAATTAATTTGAAAAATCTAGACATTTAATATTATTTTCGAAAATGAAACTTTACATGAGATTAGAAATTGAAAGGGTCTCTTGCAAAAAAAAAGAAAAAAAAGAAAGTGTCATCTAGGTATATAACTAAATTTAAGATTTTTTTTTTCCCGAAAGTAAATAAAACTATTTTTGCTTTAATAAATGTCTAATCTAATTTTTTAAAAAATAATTAAATAATAGATTTTTTTTAGACAATTAAATAATTAGTTAAGTAGTAATGGATCAATACTTCTTCCACTACTTTGATTTTTTTTTTTTTTAAAATGATTTAAAATTAGATTCTCTTATAACCAATCCTCCAAATAAAATAGTTTTATTTTTTTTTTGAGAAGACTCCAAATAAAATAGTTAAATTATTAAAAAATCATAAGAAATTTCGTATTTTAACTAACAATTTTGGAAAATCAAAACTAAAGAGACATGTGATGGTTTTAAAGGTACATATGGATACATCATCTTATATCTTAGGATATTAATACAAAATAATTTGATTTGAAATAAAAAAGATGTAACTAACACATTGAAACATATCGTATTTGTCACCATTGTTGTTTTGGACGTTTTGTGCGACATTTTTAAATTGAAAAGTTCTTGGTCTAAAAATTGTGGTAGGATTCTTTAAATCTCATACTATAATAATTTATTAAATCAGAAAATAAAACAGGTTAAGTATTTGAGATTTAAAATTTTGATATACTTCGATAATATATTTTGATTTGAAATATTAAAAAATAAAGAAATTTGTTTTTTTTTCTCGAGAATACAACAATTGGAGGTGGAGGAGACTCGGGACCTTTAGTCATTTACAATGATGCCGCTTGAGCTACTGCTCTAATGACAAATAAAAAAATTTGTTAGATAAAGTTATTTAGTCCTAAATTAGCGATTAATGGAGTTACATATTTAAAAATTGATTTCTTTGGATATAAATTAGGTTAATTATTAAAATCAAATACGATATATTTTAGGGGAAAATTAATTCTCTTCCTCTAGTTTTTTTAAATAAACACGTAAATCTAAATAATTTAACTATTATTTAAATAAGTTTTTAAACTAGACATTTATTATTAATATCCTGTTCAAATGGTATTAATTAATGAATGGAACCCAATTATTAGTTGATGAATGCTGGCGGTTTTGTCATTTGCAATCCAACAGAGTCAAACTTTTTTACATTAATCAAATTGGAAGGTTTGAAAAGTTGGAGCAGTTGAGTTTGAAAATTTGGAGGTGTACCTTTTTTTTTTTTTCATAATAAACACTCATATTTGACTGGTTAAATTATATCCAAGTCATAATCAAAATATACCAATATGAAACAGAAGTTTTAGAATATCTCTTTTTTAATATTTTCTATTTTGTGATGCAATGTACATATGATTTCTTTTTAAATATCAATTTGAATATTTCAAAGTTTATACAGTTTCACCTCATAAAAATTATATTAAATGTTTTCTTTTCTCTTTCACAAGTCATTAAAAATGTATCCTTTCTTCCTTTTTAAGTCATATATACAGTTACTAATTAACATCAGTATCATGTTATATTATCATATTAAAACCCAATTAAAAATGAGATATAATTATGTATATATGATTGAAAAATAAAATAAACATTTTTTTCTACAACTCTTCTTAAAAATTTATTCAAACATGATTTTTGTGCAACAACTCATTTGAATGTTATTTATTAGTGTCCCCAAGGGGTAGTCCAACGGTTGAGGTTAAGGACTTTAAGACCTACTTTCTTTTCATCTTTAACAAACAAATAAAAAATTGAAAGAGGCAAATTATAAATTTAGTTGATATGGTTTTTTTTTAATATATATTGGAGGAGGGAGACAAATACTGATTTTTGAGATCGGACGTGTGACGTTGATGTTGAACTGTTTTATAGCTAAACAATGAAACCATTGTGTCATTCATCCATTCAGTAGTTGGTATGGTTAGAGAAAAGCTAGAACTTAATATTTATGAGACAAACCAATCCATATAATTAAAAAAAAAAAAAAATTAGAGTTTAATCTCTATCCATAGAGAAAAGTTAAAATTTGGTCTAAAATTTGAAAAACTAGTATTCACTTCCACTTTTTTCTTTAGTACAAATTAAAAGATTTGGACCATAAACCTTACATACAAGACTACTATTGTTCTCAATATTGATAGTGATATTGAACTCAATGCTCTCAATATTGATGGTGGTGTTGAACTCGATTATCATCAATGTTGGTATTGCAACCAAATGTCCCACATGGGAAAGAAAGGGGAAAGCTCTTGGGTATAAATGGAATGACCACAACTTCTATTGGTATGAGACCTTTTGGGAGAAGTTAAAAAACAAAGCCATGAGGGCCTAGTCCCAAAGTGGACAATATCATATCAATGTGGAAGTTTTCGGGATCAGTGAATGTTTCACCCTCCTTAACCAGTTGTTGGTTCGGTATCATCGGGGTACTACATGGTTTCACACCTAACTTTCCAATTTCGATCAACACATCAAGAACATACTTTCGCTGTGACAAAAAGATTCCCTTCTTGCTCCTCATGACTTCAATACCCAAGAAATATTTTAAAGCCCCGAGATCTTTGGCCTTTAATGAGACCATCCCCGAATCATCACTTCCAGTAATCACAATATCATCAACATATACCATAAGCAACACAATCCCATGTTCAGATCGACAGAAGAATACAGAATGATCTAATGAACACTTTTGCATTCCAAACTTCTCAAGAGCTTGACTAAACTTCTCAAGATTCTTCTGCAATCCCTTTTTAGATGACCTGGTTTCTGACAGTAATAACAAGTCACTTCTCCCCGAGCATCCGAACGCCGGTTGTCACCACTGGTATCCTAGCGTCGATCATAATCAAATTTTGATACTTTCTCCCACCACAAAAATTACTCTTTCCAAGCAAGGCACTATTTAATTGTTAAATAATATTCACCTTTGTTCATTGCAGACGGTGAAACACCTCATCCAAAGATAGTAGGTCAGTTCCAGACATGATTTGAGACTTGGCATGGTCATATGCTGGGCCAAGACCTCACAGGAAGCTGATGACTCCCATCTTTTCCCTCTGAGCCCGTTGCACAGTGATATCAACACTAAAAGGCATGAGAGAATTTAACTCAGCACCGTTTCGCTTGTGCTTCGTGTAATAGGTCATCAATGTCTCATCATTTTGATCAACATGAAAATAGGACGAGCAGACATCATATGTCCTCGTAACCTGCTCCTTTCCAGAGTACAGAAATTCCACATATGTCATTAGTTGTTTCACCGAAGAGAAATGACTTACCAGATCCACGATCTCATCATTCATCGAGTTCGTAATCTGGTTATACAAGGGCGCATCAACCCGACCCTACCTATTTTTTTCAACCTCTTCTTTAGGCGGATCCTCATCATCCTTCTAATTCATTACTCAACAAGTAATTGCGAATCGTCCGATTCCAATCAAGATAATTTGTGTCATTCAACTTATGTTTTATGATTTCCATCGAATAAGAAATAACACTTGTTTGCTTATTCTCAGCCATATGTCACCAACTTCAATTGGGAAGAAAAAAAAAAACAGTAAGTAACTTGAATAGACAGATCTGAAAAACAACAGAAATATTACAAGAATAGTCCTTTACGGTCAGATATGAGAGAAATCGATGTCGAAAAACCAAAATATGATTCACAGCCTCGTAGATCACCCTTTTGCGAGAAAACCCCACTAGAATCCGTGAGCAAACAAGGTTGAATGCGCTTGAACTCGTCCAAACACCTTGGCTGCCGCAAACAAAACACCCGAGAACAAAACTTCAGATCTGAAACAAACGACAACTCGAAACCAAAAAAAAATTATATAGACGTGTAGAGCATGAATTCACGATCAAAACCCATATAAGAATGCTCCGATAGGAGGTTGCACGCGCCGACACGCTCAATTTTTCCTTGCGATGACAGAAAACCCAGCGGTTGCGCATCGTCTGACTTCCGGCGGCGCGTGCAGCCAGCTCCAATCTCCGATGGAAATTATTTTTAGTAGAATTTGAAGATCGTCTCGATAGCTTTCCTATGGTATATTGTGTGTCGAAAATGGATGTCAAAAACTTGATAAATGAACATTTTTCAACGAGCATGCAGTACTGTCTAGAAAACTGCTATTTCCAAAAATTAGAAAACAAAAAAATCTATTTTCCCTAAACTGTAGCGTCAATACCTCTTCTCAGATGACAACACCCAAATCAACAAACCCTAATCCCAATCTAAAAAAAAACCTTGGTATGACTCTAATACCATGTAATCGGGAGCGTTAGACTGAAGAGTTATCTTATTATTCAATGAAAGGTAATGCCTTTATATAAGAGTTACAACAGGCCTGATGAGCCTAATGTGCCTAGATCTAATAAAGCAATAAAATATACAAATATACATATACATTTAATCTCTAACAATGGTTTAGTTCGAATGTTTGCCACCCGTTGCTTGGTAGGAACATAGAAAAAAGTTGGACCACTCCATTAGTAATTTTCTCAGAGATAAAGTGACGATCAATCTCAATATGTTTCATCCGATCATGATGAACATGATTTGTGGCAATACTTATTACGGTTTGATTATCGCACATCAACTCAATCTACGATAGACAATCTTTTCCTAATGCACTGAGGACCGTTTTGATCCAGATGCCTTCACATATGCCTTGAGTCAAGGCTCGATACTCAGCTTCAGCACTACTTCTTGCCACCACATGTTGTTTTTTACTCCTCTAGGTAACAAGATTGCCCCATACAAATGAACAATAGCCGGAGGTAGATCTTCTGTTTGTGGTATCACCTGCCCAATCTACATATAGGTATACTTTAACATTTCTCACGTCTGCTCTTTTGAATAGTAATCCCTTTCTGGGAGTCATCTTCAGATATCGGGGATTCAATACACTGATTGCATATGTTCTTCATTAGGACTATGCATAAATTGACTTACTACATTGACTGCAAATCCAATATCTGGCCGGGTATGAGAGAGAGATATATAAGGCGTCCTACCAATCTTTGGTATCTCCCCATATCGACAGGGTTGCTTCTGGGATCAAGCCCAAATTTCTTCTGAGGATCCATAGGAGAGGTGACTGGTTTACAACTATTGGAAAGTTAGGGTTAGGTTTGTAAATTTGTAAATACATTTATTTAATTTTTTTTTGTAGGTTCTTTGGTAGGTGAGAGTTTATTGGAGAGAATCTTGTTTTGCTTTCCTTTGATGTGTATTTATACGTACGTGATTATGGAATAAGATAAGAAATCAGAGTTTCTTCATGGTATCAGAGCCGAAGATTCACTTTCTCCTTTGATTAATTTCCTTCACCAATCGATCGATCAAGCTCCTTTGTTCTTCAGAATTTCCACGCCAACCACACCGAATCTGCGAGCCTCCGACATCATCTTGATCGATCTCACATTGATCTCTATCTCGCCAAATCTTATCGATCTCTTCCATGAAAAAAAACCCCGATCGATCTCTCTAACGATCTGTCAACTTCGATCACGAGTGAACCTGAGGTTGACGATCGAGTTCTCCTCTACTTTCGTCAAGAGCCCGATCATCTCGTTCTGACTTTTTGATCTGCTTCAATTTTGTCAAAATTTGGGATCATCTCCAATCACGATCAACTTTCTCGGGTCTGCACAATTGAATCGATCTCTGCTGCTAATCAAGTCCGAATCAGATCGTCGCCGTCAATCAAGCTTCCATCTGATTCCTCAATCAACCTCCAATTTCTTGGAGCCAATTGATTGAATTGCACAGTGAAAGAGAAATTCAAACCAGCTGTCCAATTTTCCAATTTTGGAACGAGATGTGTGAATTCTTCTATCGGCTTTGTCTGGACCAGGTAATTCAAAGTGACAATTTTTTGTGGTATAATTCAATATCTGATCTATTGGTTAGCTTTTTTTACTGTGTTGTTTTTATTTGGAATAGCCTGTTATAGCATTGAAACTCATTGTTAGAGCTGTCGGTTAAAATATTTATGTATTATGGCTTCATCCAAAGATCACACACTAGGAGGTTATGATTCATCATCAATATATATATTACTGGTCATAAATTAAATGGTCATAATTATGTTCAATGGTCACAAGTGGTACACATGTTCATTTATGGTAAGGGCAAAGATGATTATCTATCCAAGGAAAAGAAGCAACCAAAAGTAGGTGATTCGGAGTTCAAACAGTGGAAAATAGACAATAACCTAGTAATGTCATGGTTAATTAATTCCGTGACTACTGAAATTGGAGAAAATTTCCTCCTCTACGACACAACCTATCGTATTTGGGAAGCAGCTAAAGAGACATACTCTAGTAAGGAAAATACCTCTGAGCTATTTCGAATTGAGTCTATGCTCCATGATCTCCGTCAAGGAGACCAGTCGGTTACCGAGTATTTTAACAACCTTTCACGTCATTGGCAACAATTAGATCTATTTGAACTCCATACTTGGACGTGTCCTGAAGATAGTGCACAATATAACAAGATCACAGAGCAGAAGAGAACATTTAAGTTTCTCTTTGGTTTGAACAGTAATCTAGATGAACCTTGCTATCCCTTTGTGAAGCCTTCTCGAAAATTCGAAGAGAGGAAAGCAGGAAAAATATTATGATGGGCAAATCAGAATCAGTTCCAATCTCCGACGCCTCTACGCTTGTGTCTAGAAAATTCAGTTCAACCGGAAACCCTGGAGACAATAGGTCTAGGCAAGGGAGGTCTTGGTGTGACCATTGCAAAAAACTAGGACATGTGAAGGAGACTTGTTGGAAGATTCATGGGAAACAGTTGATTGGAAACCTCAAAACCGAAATGATCGTGACAGTAGGGCTGTAAAGACCCGACCCAAAAGGGGCTCTAAATAGGCCTTTACCCCAATGCATACATTCAAAGGAAAGGATAATATGCAAATAAGTTTTTTAGATTCCCAATTAAAACAAAACAATCAAGGTTCAATCAGAAATCAATATAGTTTGCTGAAACCTGTTTCAAGGCAAATACATTTCCAAAACGTACACTCTGATCAGAGATTTATTAAAACATTTGAAACATCCTCAAATTCAATAAAGCGGGAATCCACAAAATCATTCAGAAAACATCCTAGGGCTCTCGTGTCCGCCACATGCATTGGGGAAAAATGAAAGACAAGAGTCATAGAAATAAAAGTCGAGACGGCGACACGTTCCCATGATCATAGCTCCTCCTTCACCATCCCGCCTCGCGCCATGGTTACCGAAAGATAAGTAAGGGTGAGTAACGAATTACTCAAGTAAGAATCCCGACCAGGGTACAATACGATGCACATGGTCATCTAGATGAGTGTATGCAAGCTATGAACATAAACACATAATAGAGCACATAGCTTAAGTCCACACTTGGACCTCGGATGCCAACTCAGGGTCTTAGTCCGGAATAATCCACACCACACAATACGCCCTATACGAGAACCAAGTCTCGGCCTCGGCTGTCTCACCGTCGTCACGAAAGGTACACTAGCTCAAGATCCCGAGGAGCTCTCCGGTCGGGCGTTTGTAATGAGCGTAAGCATGCACCGCGTGCTCACTGCAGACTATGGGGGTGCCGGGTCTAGTGGCAAGTTGCCCATGTCCGATCACCACGCCTAACTAAATCTCGGATCGGTGTCAGCGACATAGGGTGTGAGACACGGACACGTGAACTATGTCACTGAACCACCGCTTTGAGGCTAAGGAACCGGTCGTGATAGGCTTACACCGAAGCGGTCCTTGCCCTAACAGTGGCAATCAAGGGCTACGGCCGAACACGCCGAGGCGTGCCGATCGTCGGGGACGAGGCAATGCCAAGTCATCATCCCGACCGTTGGGGCATTTAACGATCCGCCACCCTCACCCAAGATTGCGGGGCCTACTGGGTCGGGTTAGCTAAACCCTAACGGGGTCGAGGGACGAGAAGCTGTCTTGGCGTCCCCGCCATGGATGCAAGATACTTTATGCATCGGCCGGATGATGCTACCTACCTACACTTTAACCTATCATATCAATAACATACAATCCAATACAATCCAAAACGTGCTCAATGAGATACAACGAACCTAGCATGGTACTACGAAGCAAACGAGATATGAGCATGCTAGAACGGAACAACCTAGCATGGGCTAACATGAGAGAACAACATACGAAGTCATGCTAGTCGAGGAATTCGTAAGCGAGCACCTAAACTATACATGCTGATAATCACCAACAAACATACAAACAACAATCACATAGAACATCGCAGGGTCCACACAACTCCGGTAAGAGATCCTTACCTTGGCGGGGGCAACTACACACAAAATCCTACTGCTGCGATCGATCCCGAGCTAGCTAACGAGAACCTAACAAACACAATAGAAATCACAATCATAGCCCTAAAAATATAATAAAACAAGCGAGCTCGGCTCGGGGCACTCACACGGCACGGCCCGACACGCGAGGACGGGCAAAAGCGGCACGGGCGGGGCTGCTGGCGCGCCGACGCGCGCAGAAGGGGGCGATGGCGGAGGACCGACTGCACTGGCGGCGACGACGGGCGGCGAGGCGGCAGGCTGCAGCGCGCGCGCGCGCGGACGGGCTGGCTGGGCGCTTGCGCGCACGGGCGCGAGCAAGCGGACGAGACGAGCGCGCTGGCGCGAGGCGAGCGACGCGATGCTGGCGCGCACGGGCAGCAGAGGCGAGCGGCGCGCGGCGCGACGCGCGCGCGCGACGCGCGCGCGGCCGCTCAGCCAGCGCGCGCGACGGCCGCGACGGGGCTGGCGGGCTGGGCGGCTGGTGCTGCACTCTTCTTCTTGTGATCTGGCGACTGGGCTTGCCGCTAAGCGATCCGGGCGGCTTTGGGCTTCTTCTTTGGCAGATCTGGGCATCTTTGGGCGACTGCTACAAACACACACACACACAAGCTCTTCTCCTTACCTTCGCCCAACAAGAACACCCAATCGAGAAGATGAAGAGGATGAAGACTTACCCGGAATGATGATGAACGATCCAAGGGAGCTGCAAGGATGAAGAATCGGCAAGGAGAGCTTGGGAGAAAGCTTGGGCGGCCACAACTCTTTTGGAGAAGAAAACACAACAAACCTAATTTCTATTTCATTTAACCAAATGCACCAAACACCAAAGATCCAAGGTTAACTAAGATGTGATGCAGAAAGAGCAACAAGAGCACCTAATGGCTCAATTGGCACACATCTCTACAAGCTTCCCAGGAGACCCGGGTTCAAACCCCAGCTGCAGCACAAATTCCTTTATTTTTACTTTTGCATCTACCCATGCTCAAACCAAACCACAAATCCTCAAAACCTTCATAAATCCATCCAATAATTTTAGCAAGCTGGAAAAAAACATAAACGGCCACGACGCCCGACCAAATTACTAAAATACCCCTAGGGCATACGGAAGGCTGGGACGAAAACACATCGTTACAATATTCCCTCCTTTTTATGACTTTCGTCCTCGAAAGTCCTTAAGACTCAAAACAAAGACGGAGATACTGCAATCTCATCCCGTTTTCCCCGCTCACAAGCGGCCTCCTCTGAACTCTAACTCCTCCACTGAACTTTTACCAAACGGATCTCACGATTATGCAACGTCTTCGTCTCAAGGACCAGAATACTCACAGGCTTCCTCTCGAAGCTCAAATCCTCAATCGGTGCAAAGGCTCAAGTCCACACCGAGCGATGGGTCCGACACATACCGCCTCACACCGATACATGAGAATATCGCACACACGGTGACAATGACAGAAAAAGCTAACCAATATGCAACTCGCCAATCCTCTCGAGAATCTCAAATGGTCCAACAACAGGAGACTCCACTTCTCCCGCTTACCAAAACTCAACACAACTCACAGCGGCACAACCTTAAAAGCACACTTTGCCCAACCTCAAACTCTAAAACTCGACGCCGAACATCGACGAAACTTTCATGCGCTCTGAGCTAACCACAAACGAGCTCAACCTCTTGCACAACACCTCCGGTCAAGCTGCAGCAACACGGGACCCAAAACAACACCGACGGCCACCAACCTTTTCTCACAAAGACTAGAGACTCGCAACACTTACCATACAATGCCTCAATGGAACCACAAGAATCGATCACGAGAATCGCTACCCAAGGCAACCTCCTAAAACCACACTTGGTCTCCATTGCGCTAATCACGGAAACACCAACTCGCAACAAGCTCCGAAAGATCGGCTCTCTCCTCCCAAAAGACCATCGGACAAAAAGGGTGAAAACACTACAGAAGCGCACTCGGCTCATAAGCCTCTAAGAACACTCTCTCTGAATCACGGTTCGCCCACGCACCGCCTAGAAAAAACCTTTGTTGCCACACCCTATTGGCAACATTTCCAACTCCAAGCCCGACATGCCTCTACTCCATAGAAATGGCATCAGACACCAACCGAGGTGCGAGCTCTAGCTCATCAAGTCAATACTCTAAAAATCCGAACTCACACAACAACCTCAACTAGCCGACGGCTCCCACACGGAAACTTACAATCCAACAACTTGAGTGCTACGAACTAGGAAGCTCAAACAACTACAAATCGCATAGCTATGCCAATCCACTCATCTCTAGCTCGACTCAAATCACTAGTTGGGCAAGACAACTTGCAAACAACCGGCCCCAGAGGGCTCCATCCACTAAACTTACCTCCATGCAAACAACGGAACAAAGCTCGCCTCAAATATGAAACACATCTCACCGGTCCAAACGATAACACATACGAAGCTTAACCCTCAAGCTTAGGCTTAATGCACCTTCCCACCGAAACTTCATAACGGAACTCCACTACCGGTCAACACCAACTACCAAGAACAAGAATACCAACAATGGTGGCAGAGTGCAAGCTACACTAGCCGACAAGGATCCTCAATAAGTCCGGACCTAATCCACCCACAAAGGTGCAACCTCATCCACAAATCAAACAAAGGGGCCTTCAACTACAAAGGTGCAACGACTTCCAAGCCAACACTCAAAACCTTAACCAACTAGGCCAAACACTCATAGGAGGCAGAACAACCCTTCATCGCAACTTCCAAGACACCACTCACGAGTCCGCTTAACTAGACCAACAAGCGCTTCCAAGCAGCCAACAAACTTTTCCTCCTACTAGCACCACTACCACCAATTCCAAGACCAAGGAATAACCTAACAACTCCCAAGGAGAAACAGGTCCTTACAAGCAGACATCAGAAGGACAGAGAGCTTCATAACCGCTCATTTGTCTTGCTCAAACTAGGTACAACATCCAACTCTCCCAGAGGCAACAACAAGGGGTCCACCACAGCAGTGGACCGCCAACCACTGCAAGAGAAGACTCACCCCCAAACAACAAATAAGGGCACTCTCAAACTCGGGAGCAGGAGAGACATCCTACAGGGCAAACCACTTACCCACGAACAAGGCTAACTCCTTGGCAACTCGAAAACCACACCTTGGCCAACATCAAGCACCAACTTGCCACCACACCGGAACCAAATCCGGACTCTACTCCAAACAAACTCTGGCTTGTTAGCCTACCAAAACTGCCAGCAACTCACCCGAGGCTACAAACTACCCGACTCTGGCTTGCCAACTAAACTCACTACCTGGGTCTGACTGAGCTCTGGTGAGGCTCTCCACAACTAGGGTTCTTCGGCAACCCTCGACACACACTGTCGCCTAACGGTCTAACAACCAACTACCTGAACAAACAACTCCTTTTCCCAAAGATCACAACCACGCCGGCCCGCTCCAAACCTCGAAACCAAAAAGACCGAAACGCTTGAGAATGTGTCATCCTCCTACTCAAAGCATCGGCCACAATGTAGCTTCCACCTAGGGTAAGGATTCCGAGCAACACCCTTAGCAACTACGGATTAGGAACTACGCGGCTTCACTACATCCACCATTCGTTCAGCACCATCTGAACACCAACCATGAACACAAGAGGTTCCACCAACCAAGCTTAGGGTCAACTTAACAAACTTGCCTAGGCAACAACCCAACTACGAGCACGGTATCCTTACAACCTCAACTAAAGCCTTACAACATCCACCTGGAGTCCAACTTCTCCAGGAACTGAGCACCAGTTCTCCAATGCAATCCCTACATGGTTACGGAACTCTCGCCACCGTAACGAACTACACGAACACACTTGTGTGCACAACTCTCAACCTTCCTTCAGAGATCCAAGACTAACAGTGCTTTCCAAAAGGCAACACTAACTCTCCGGCGAGGATACAATCAACCAAAGGAACACCAAAAGTTCCATCTCCACACGATACTCGAAGCAGTGGCAACCTTGCTCTGCTAAAACATAACGATGCCAAACCGAACTTACTTTATACCAAGACTCTACCAAGTGCGCTTACACATAAGGCGTCCTACTCATCTCATAGGCATCCAACTCATCTCATAAGCATCCAACTCATCTCGAGAGCATCCAACTCATCTCACGGGCATCCAACTCATGGTTCCCCTTTGGACCGAACTCGCATCTACAATGCTCACTAAACTCGTGTTTAGGCACCCGAAGGTAGTGGACCGCACTACCAACCACAAAGATCTCTTGGCCTTAGCACTAGCGTGAGACTCACACGCACTAACACTTACCAGCCGCCAACCTGCTGACTTACTCGACCCCCAGTAACACTGGGAAGAGGCTTCAGCTCCTCTCGAACATCCTTTCACTTGTGGTCCTTCAACTACCACTGAACTAGCCCTCTTGCACGACCTAAACAAGTGCATTTTCCATAAATGGATCCAATGGCTAAAGAAGTGTCTTTGAACTCCGGACGGCATAGAACCATCTGCTATGCCAAGCCAAACTCAAGCCTGAACCAGACTTAGTGCCAAAGTGGCACACCAACCAACGCACCTCAAGTGCTACTACTACCAAATCCACATCTGAGGAAGCGGGGCTGTTAAACAACAACAGGCTCGCAAGGGGGCAAAGATGACCCTTCATCTGCCTCAAGCCACTAACACGGCAACTTGCCAAACAATCGGGCGTGGTGGAGACTCGCTAGACCACCTCTCACAAGGGATTTCCACCACCATCGAAGAACCAAACAAAGACAGGATCGGCACACCTCGGCCTTTGAGCAATGCAGGCATCCCACACACGGATGCTAAACTCAAACTGGCCAACTACTTTACTACTATCAGAGGGACTTACTAAAACATCGAGCTCTCTGAGGCATCCATTTGCCAACCAGGCGTCTCCAACAACGCCAACAAACTCATCTGAATAAACTGCTGATCATGCCCTCCCGAGAACCTCGGGGCTACAAGAGCTACTTGGGGAAAAATCTTTGAAACAGACTCTGCCATTTGGGCTAACTCGTGCCGGGACTCCTCACTACGCGCTAAAGCTGCGCTGGGTCTCCGCTCTCGATAGCTAAAGACTCGCCATCGGATCTCTCATGGTGGAGCACACTCTGCTCAAGGAGTCTCACTGAGGCGCCGCTAGCCTCTACCCCCTCCTCTAGGCAACTCAAGCTGCGGGGCCAAATCGGCATGCGGGCCTAACAACCTCGGACGCGGCCTCAACATCAACACGATCCGTCCAACTCCTCGGTCGGACATGCCAAGCGCCCGCTCCTGCGGGTGCGATCAACATCTTGGCGACCGCACGAAGCACCACCACCCTCTCACTAGGGAAAAGCGGCAAGCCCCGGGCCACAAATGGCCAGCGGAGTCTAAGCTCGCCTCCCTGCGGAACGATGTCCCGGGGCATCCGAATCTATCTGGATACCTCAACAAGTCGCTAAACAAATGCTGCGCGATCTGTGAAAGTTGGCATGATGGCTCACTAAGCCCAAACCAACAACAGTCGTAACTCGCTCGTCTCCGCTCCACAACACTACACAAGGCATACACTAGATGAAAGGTATTGTAAATTCTTGACCCTTTTCTAAAAACGGTAAACTTAGGCGTACACGATGGACCGCTTGAGTCTTTGGTGATCATGGGAAAGACGACTACTACAAAAAAGGTCGGTCTACAAAGTCTATGACTACGAGCTCGATACCAATCAGAAAGACCCGACCCAAAAGGGGCTCTAAATAGGCCTTTACCCCAATGCATACATTCAAAGGAAAGGATAATATGCAAATAAGTTTTTAGATTCCCAATTAAAACAAAACAATCAAGGTTCAATCAGAAATCAATATAGTTTTTGAAAAACTGTTTCAAGGCAAATACATTTCCAAAACGTACACTCACGATCGAGAGATTTATTAAAACATTTGAAACATCCTCAAATTCAATAAAGCGGGAATCCACAAAATCATTGAGAGAAAACATCCTAGGGCTCGTGCGCTACATGCATTCGGGGAAAAATGAAAGACAAGAGTCATAGAAATAAAAAGTCGGAGACGACAAAGACGTTCCCATGATCATAGCTCCTCCTTGACCATCCGCCTCGCGCCATGGTTACCGAAAGATAAGTAAGGGTGAGTAACGAATTACTCGGTAAGAATCCCCGGCCGGGTACAATACGATGCACATGGTCATCTAGATGAGTGTATGCAAGCTATGAACATAAACACATAATATAGCACATAGCTTAAGTCCACACTTGGACCTCGGATGCCAACTCGTGGTCTTAGTCCGGAATAATCCACACCACACAATACGCCCTATACGAGAACCAAGTCTCGGCCTCGGGGGTATCTCATCGTCGATACGAAAGGTACACTAGCTCAAGATCCCGAGGAGCTCTCCGGCCGGCGTTGTAATGAGCGTAAGCATGCACCGCGTGCTCTCGCGCGGAACTATGAAGTGCCGGGTCTAGTGGCAAGCGCCCATGTCCGATCACCACGCCTAACTAAATCTACGGATCGGTGTCAGCGACATAGGGGTGTGAGACACGGACACGTGAACTATGTCACTGAACCACCTTTTTGAGGCTAAGGAACCGGTCGTGATAGGCTTACACCAGAAGCGGTCCTTGCCCTAACAGTGGCAATCAAGGGCTACGCCGAACACGCCGAGGACGTGCCGATCGTCGGGGACGAGGCAATGCCAAGTCATCATCCCGACCGTTGGGGCATTTAACGACCGCCACCCTCACCCAAGATTGCGGGGCCTACCGATCGGGTTAGCTAAACCCTAACGGGTCGAGGGCGGAGAAGCGTCTCGACGTCCCCGCCATGGATGCAAGATACTTTATGCATCGGGCCGGATGATGCTACCTACCTACACTTTAACCTATCATATCAATAACATACAATCCAATACAATCCAAAACGTGCTCAACAGATACAACGAACCTAGCATGGTACTACGAAGCAAGAACAGATATGAGCATGCTAGAACGGAACAACCTAGCATGGGCTAACATGAGAGAACAACATACGAAGTCATGCTAGTCGAGAATTGTAAGCAGAGCACCTAAACTATACATGCTGATAATCACCAACAAACATACAAACAACAATCACATAGAACATCGCAGGTCCACACAACTCCGGTAAGAGATCCTTACCTTGGCCGGGGGCAACTACACACAAAATCCTACGCTGCGATCGATCTCGAGCTAGCTAACGAGAACCTAACAAACACAATAGAAATCACAATCATAGCCCTAAAAAATATAATAAAACAAGCGAGGCTCGGCTCGGGGCACTCTGCGGCATGATCGACACGCGACGGGCAGGCAAAGACGGCGGGGCTTGCTGGCTGGCGCTGCCACAGCGCGCAGAAGGGGTGATGGGCGCGCGAGGACCGCACATGCGGGCGCAGCGACGCGGCAGGAGGCGGTAGGGGGTATGCGCGCGCGCGCTGGGACGGCTGGCTGGGCGCAGCGCACGGGCGCGGGCAAGCGGACGAGACGAGCGCGCCGGGCGCGAGGCGCGACGCGGCGCGCGCGCGCGCACGCGCGCGGCGAGGAAGCGCGCGGCGCGCGCGCGAGCGCGGCGCGAGCGCGGCGCGCTGCGGGCGCCAGCCAGTGCGCGCGACGGCCGCGACAATTTGGCGGGTCGGGCGGCTCGGTGCTGCTTCTTGCTGCGCGATCTGGGCGACTGGGCTTCTTTGCTAGGCGATCCGGGCGGCTGGGCTTCTTCTTTTGGCAGATCTGGGCATCTTTGGGCGACTGCTACAAACACACACACACACAAGCTCTTCTCCTTACCTTCGGCCAACAAGAACACCCAATCGAGAAGATGAAGAGGATGAAGACTTACCCGGAATGATGATGAACGATCCAAGGGAGCTGCAAGGATGAAGAATCGGCAAGGAGAGCTTGGGAGAAAGCTTGGGCGGCCACAACTCTTTTGGAGAAGAAAACACAACAAACCTAATTTCTATTTCATTTAACCAAATGCACCAAACACCAAAGATCCAAGGTTAACTAAGATGTGATGCAGAAAGAGCAAAAAGAGCACCTAATGGCTCAATTGGCACACATCTCTACAAGCTCCTGGGACGAAAACCTGGGCCGTTACAAGGGCTTATGTGGCCAATGTCATATCTGAAAAAAATGCTAGTACATAATCTTCTCCATTTAGTAAGGAATAGATTGATGCACTACAAAAACTCATAGGCCACACAATCTAGGGAAGTGGTCTAGTTGCTCAGAAAGTTGCACCAACTACCCTAACTGCTAATAAGGGAGGAACTCAACCCTGGATCATAGATACTGGAGCCTCCAATCATATGACAGGAGATAGGTTGTTGTTTCAACAATATCAACCCGATACATCCAATGCATCCATTAAGATTGCAGATGGGTCACACTAAAAAATATTAGGAACAAGTTCTATCTGTATCACTCACAACTTATCTTTTACAACTGCTCTTCATGTGCCCGATTTGGATTGAAATCTTCTTTCAATAATCCCGATTTGGATTGTAATCTTCTTTCAATAAGTAAATTGATATGAGATTTAAACTGTGTGGCTAAATTCTATTCAAATTCATGTGTTTTTCAGGATTTGGAATTGGGGTAGATGATTGGCAGTGCTGAAGTCTGTTCGGGTCTCTACCACCTCAACTGTGATCACAATTTATTGACAATTGGCGACAAGTCTTCATTTTTATCTTTCCATTCAAGCAATAAAGTGTCTAGTAGCTTCAATAACAATAATGAGATTCTATTGTTACATTATCGTCTAGGCCATCCCAACTTTGCATATCTGGCTAAATTGTTTCCGAATCTTTTCTATAATAAAAATCCTAATTCTTTTTCATGTGAGATTTGTCAAATTGCGAAATATACTCGTACCTCCTATCCAAGTATGAGTTATAAATCTTCTAGCCCATTTTCATTAATCCACAGTGATGTTTGGGGCCCCTCTAAAACAAAAATATCTCTAGTGCACGTTGGTTCGTGTCCTTCATTGATGATCACACACATACTACGTGGATCTTTCTTATGCGAGAAAAGTCTAAAGTTTGTTCCCTCTTCAAACAGTTCCATACCATGATTAAAACGCAATACCAAACCCGCATTCGTGTCCTAAAAACGGACAATGCGAAAGAGTTCTTTAGTTATAGTTTGGGAGACTACTTGTCGACAGAGGGCATCCTCCATATCAGCACTAGTGTTGACACTCCCCAACAAAATGGGGTTGTTGAGCGGAAAAATTGCCACCTTCTTGACATCACTCGCTGTCTCATGTTCTCTACCCATGTCCCCAAATTCTATTCGGGTGACACAATTCTCATGGCTACGCATCTTATCAACCGTATGCCTTCTCGCATTCTTCAGTTTTCCAGTCCTCGTCAAGTCTTTTCCTCACCTTCGTCTTCCATCTCTTAATCTGGCTCCAAAAGTATTTGGGTGTAGTGCCTTTGTCCATATACATTCCCATAATCGTGGCAAGCTTGATCCTCGGGCTCATAAATGCATATTTTTGGGGTACTCACCTACTTGAAAGGGGTACAAGTGTTACTTTCCTGAGACAAAACGAGTCTATGTCACCATGGATGCTGTGAACACTTTCTGTACTACTCCAAGCCTGCCTGCCAGGGGGAGATGGTGAGTGACAGCCAGTTATGGTCCTCATGGTCATCTATTCTTGAAACTAAATCCATACCATCAGTTTCTGGTTCGGCTATTCTCGATGATACCATACCTAGTCCCATCATTCTTGAACCTGAGTCTCCTCCGGCCTCACCTTTAATGTCTCCAATTTTCAATAACCAACTCCGTACCTATACAAGGAGGAACAAACAGATCAAGCTTTGCTGGATCCCGAACCAGTTCCAAATTTTTAACAACCCATTACTAAGCCTAGCAATGCGGTAAACGATGAGGTTGATAATCTTAATCTACCAATTGTAATACTGAAAGGGGTTAGGAGTTGTACCATGCATCCTATAGAGAATCATGTATCATATGATAACTTGTGTGATTCTTACCGTGCCTTTGTGTCTAGTCTCGACACCACACAAGTTCCAACCAGTATTGTAGAAGCATTGAAACATCCTGGCTGGAAGAAAGAAGTACAAGAAGAAATTGGGGCACTTGAGAAAAATGGTGGGTGGATAATGACAGAATTGCCCAGTGGGAAACGAATTGTGGGTTGCAAATGGATATTCACAATTAAACATAATGCTGATGGAAGTATTCAGAGGTTGAAAGCTAGGCTAGTTTCCAGAGGATTTTCTCAGTCATATGGAATTGATTATCAGGAGACTTTTGCACCAGTTGCCATACTCAACACCATAAGAATTATCTTGTGACTTGCCGCTAATCTCGAGTGGGGACTTCAACAACTGGATATAAAGAATGCATTTTTGAATGGGGATCTGGAAGAAGAAGTTTATATGGAAGTCCCTCATGGGTATGAAAATGGTCTTAGTCCAATAAAGGTATGTCGACTTAAAAAATATTTTTATGGGCTGAAACAATCACCTCATGCATGGTTTGGATGATTTTTTTAGCTTCATTCTAAGCCTTGGATATTCACAGTTTCAAGCAGATCACACACTGTTTGTCAAAAGGAGGTCTGAAACATCTCTGACACTATTGATAGCGTATGTGGATGACATTATTTTGTCCGAAAATGATGAGCCAGAACAACAGGAATTGAAGAAAGCTTTGACTCAAGAATTTGAAGTCAAAGATCTAGGAAACCTCTGGTATTTCCTAGGTATGGAGGTTGCACGGTCCAAGAAATCATAGTTATGTCCCAAAGGAAGTATGTGTTAGATCTTCTTACAGAGACTGTCATGTTGGGATGTAAACCGGCAACATCTCCCATGGATCCTCAGGAAAAGTTTGGACACAACGATGAAAGCAGTCCCGTGGACTGGGGGAGATACCAAAGGCTGGTGGGATGCCTTATATATCTCTCTCATACTCGACCAGACATTGGATTTGTGGTTAGTGTTGTCAGTCAGTTTATGCATAGTCCCAATGACAAACATATGGAAGTTGTATACAGAATTCTCAGATATCTGAAGATGACTCCTGGAAAGGGGTTACTATTCAAAAGAACTGATAAGAAGAATATTAAAGTATACCTGGAGGAGTAAGAAACAACCAGTGGTTGCTAGAAGTAGTGCATAAGCAGAATGTCAAGCCTTGTCTCAAGGAATATGTGAAGGCATCTAGATAAGAAGGGTTCTTAGTGAGGTAGGACAAGAGTACTCATCATCAATTCAAATGATGTGTGATAATCAGGCTGCCATAAGTATTGCCAAAAATCCTGTTCATCATGACAGGACGAAGCACGTGGAGATTTATAGACACTTCATTTCTGAAAAGGTTCACAACTAAGTGGTTCAACTTACCTATGTTCCTACCAAGAAACAAGTGGCAGACATCCTCACTAAACCATTACCAAGACCCAACTTCGAAGACTGGAATAACAAGCTAGGTTTGTATAATATATACAATCCAGCTTGAGGGAGAGTGTTGGAAAGTTAGGGTTAGGTTTGTAAATTTGTAAATACATTTATTTAATTTTGTTTTGTAGGTTGTTAGGTAGGTGAGAGTTTATAGGAGAGAATCTTGTTTTGATTTCCTTTGATGTGTATTTATACGTACGTGATTGTGGAATAAGATAAGAAATCAAAGTTTCTTCAACAACCCAACATGCCTGTCTCGATGAGAAATGCCTATCATGGGTGGCCTATGGGTCTGGTCAACCCTGGACGTCGTATCGTCCTCAGTTGGTTCAGCACCAACTTCTCGATTGACAACCCTTGACGTCCCTGCTTCTCTACGTGTGATCGGCACATTGGAGATCTACACTCAACCACAAAGAGCTAGTCAAAGCTTGGACCCTCACTGCCAACTACAAACTGAAACAAGTATCCTAGATGCAAGTATTGTAAACTTAAACCCTTAAAATGAACTTAATGACATATCTGGCAATTGTTGGAGTGCTGATGATCATGGGAAACAACGACCTAACTCAGTAGGTCAGTCTACAGAATCTATGACTCTGAGCTCTGATACTACATGTAAGAACCCGACTAAAAAATAGTCCTAAACCTGGTTCTTACTTAGCATGCATGTAATTAAAAGACATTCATTTCACAATCCCTGTTTAAAACCTTAAAACAACAATACGTTGGGGAAACAAACTTCTTTATTTCAAGAAGCTTTTCAAGATAAAACATGTTAAACAGAAAAAAGTTCCTAGCCAGTATTTTATTAAAAACATCCTTAAGCATTTGAACATCATAATTTAAAATCCCCTATGGACTCCGTGTCCATCTATATGCTGAATAAACAAAAGACACAACCCTAGACATAGTACGCTGGCAACTCCCATGATCAATCAGCTTCTTCGCTAGCCGCCCCGGTGTTGTCCTAAATTACCTGGTGGAAAAACCACAGAAAGGGTGAGTACAAAAGCACTCAATAAGAATCCCCTAACCGGGGTACAATACGCAAAGCACATCATCTAGCATCCTAGCATACAAGCATAACAACATCACAGTCAGGCAGTCTCATACAATAATAGACATCAAGTGTCCAAGTAGGATAACACACATCTGGGCTGACTATACAGAAGGACAACCTAAGTGACCTCGGAAACTCGAGAGCCTCTTACTCTAAGACAAACTTGGTCAGCATGCTACTGGGCTTACCTGGACAGCACGCAACTAGGCTTGTCCTGTAACGGCCCAGTTTTCCATTTCGGTTTCCCAGGTACTCTCGGTTCAGTATTGGGGCAATCGGTTGGGCCGTTAGAGCTTTTTAACCTTTAAGGGTATTTTGGTCTTTTTGCTCCCCGGTCAGAGGTTGAGGATTTTCAGGGCTTCAGGGTCATTTTGGCCTTCGTTGAGACTTGATTAATGTTGGTTGCAAGACCCAAGGAGTTTGGGTTAGTTGATTAGAAGTTCGGAGACATTCCGGTTGATAGCAAAATTAATTGGAATTTAATTGGTCCCATTGAGATTTGAACCCTTGCCCTAATGGTGAAATTGGAGTTTTTAGAAAAAGAAGATTTAGTTAAAAAGAAAAAAATTTCTTTAGCCGGGACCCGCAAGAGAAAGCCTTGGGAAGGGAATTTTAGGTCTCCTAACCCTTTTAAAATAGGAAAAAGAAGGAAATTAGGGAAAACCCTCTTTGTTCCCTTGGTAGTCTCTCTCTCTCTCTCTCTCTCTCCTAAAACCGAGCCACCCTAACTTGGCCGCACCACTCACCGAGCCAACCCAACACCACTGCACCGCACCACACCGCGCTCGGCCCGACCGCTGCGCGCGCACCAGATCCGCACCAGGCCGCTCGGCCACCCGCTGCGCGCACCAGGGCCGCTCGGCCCCTTGCCTCGCCCGGCCACCGCTCGTCTGCGATCCAGACACCCGCCGTCGCCACGCGCCAAAGACCGCCGGCGTCGCTCGCGGCCGCCAGCGCCCGCATCGCACCGAGCCTCGTCCTAGCGAGCCCGCTTCGCTCGCGCGTCGCCTCCACGGCCCGACGCGCGACATCGCCTCGCTGCGCGCCGTGCGCGCGCCGCTCCCGCGCGTCCGCTTCGCTTTTGCGCGCGCGCCCGCTCGGTGTGTCCTTTGCCTTGCCAGACGCCCAGCGCCAAGCTCAGCGTCCTCCTGCGCACCAGCGGCGCCCAAACTGTCCCTTGCTGCGAGAGCCCGTGTCCTCTCGGTTGGTAATTCTCGAGCCTTTTCCCTTTTAGATTTTTAAGTCTTTTGGTCTTTGTATATTTATTTAGGATGCTTTTATTATGCCTAGGTTGCTCGGGTTCGTTATTAAGCTCGAGGGTCTTATTTGATTCGTGATAGCTATTTTCCACTTGTTTCGGTAAGGATTTCTTACCGTGGTTGTATGGACCTGCGATGCTTTCTTGATTGCGCCTTATATGCATGTTTACTTTTATGAACATGATTAGTGGATAGGACGACTTGTGATTGCATTCTGCTAGCATGTTTGCTTGTTTGTACATGTTAGTGCCATGCTAGGATTGTTCTTCCGGCATGCTTGAGATTCTGCTTTAAGTTCGTAGTATCATGCTAGGTTATGTATGATTGATGATGATTATGTATGTTTAGCCAGAATCGTTTACTCTATACTCTAGCTAGTGTGTTAGAAATTTGTCATCATCTAGAGGCCGAGAGCGGACATAACGTACCTTGTCCCCACCGGTCGGGAGTAGAGCGAAGCATAACGTACATTGCTTCCCCGGCGACCAATGAGGATTAGCTACCTCATTGGCATAAGCCTAGTTTGTAACTGCTAGAGCGGAACCACGCTAAGCGGTGCAAGCCTACCTTGGCGGTTCTTAGCTTCCAGTCGGTGGTACAGCAGCGCACAGATGAGTGCCGAGGGCCTCGCACCTCGTGTTCGGTGACACCGTTTCCGAGTCTTAGGCATGCGCACCGGCCCGCGTAGTTTGTACTTAGGCCCCACATTTATGCGGTTGTAAAGAAGCATGCGGTGTGCGAGCACACGCGTTAGTCGCCGGTTCGGAGAGCTCCCCGGGCTAATGTTCGTGAGTACAGTTCCTTCAAGTTTAGAGCGGACTTACGGTACTCTTCCGATAGTCCGATTTATAGCGAGGGTAAGAGGCCCTTGAGAACACCCATTGGGATTGGCTTTTGAGCTAATCAATTGGTCGAGGGAGAAAGACCCTCGAGGGTGTCGGACATCTTTGGGATCGGTTTTGGTGATCAATTGGCCGAGGAGAAAGACCTCGGAGATGTCCCGGGATTGGTTATGAGAACCAATCATTAGGTCGGAGGTAGGAGACTTCCGAGGACTCAGATTTGCCTTGTGAGCTCGTTGAGTGAGATCCTTGTTGATAACTCGGTTGCATGTGTACTAGGTTGCTAGATGATTGATTGCATCGTATCGCACCCGGTCGGGATTCTTCTACCGAGTATGTTTATACTCACCCTTATTGTGGTTTCTTCCACGGGTAACTTGGGACAACACCGAGGCGGCTAGCGGAGGAGCCGGGGATCATGGATCTTCTTGACACTGGTCGTGTCTTATTTTCTTATTTTTATTTCAACTTGTAGTTGGACTTGGGTCCGTAGGGAAAACTTATGATTTGAACTATTTTATGTTTTTAAGGAAAAATCTTGATCAATCAACTTTATTTTTAATTTGAATGGTTCGTTTTGCCTAATGAATGTTTACTTTGTTTTTAATGTTTTCCACTCTTATATTTGAAAAGCTTTACAAACCGACCCTAGCTGGGTCCTTTTATGCTTTTCACTTGCATGCTGAGTAAAGATCTAGGTTTAGCACCGTTTTCAGGTCGGGTCTTTACATGTCCTGACCATGCTTGGGCAACACACAACTGGGCTAACCCTACATCAGCTCACACATGGCTATTTATGGACCACACGCCACTAGGCTAGTATGGAGCATACTTGGGCGGCACGCCACTTGTAACGACCCAGGTTTTCATCCCGGTCTTCTAGGTATGTCCTGAGGGTATTTTGGTAATTTGGTCGGGCCGTTAGGGCTGTATCTGTCTTTTCTTAGCTAAATATATTCTTGGTTGTTCACAATTAGGGTTTGGTTGCATTCCGGTTGAGTTTGGGTGTCGGGAGTTGCAAAAAAAAATAAGAATTAGGGTTTTTGCTGGAAATTAAAGGGCAACACTGAGGCTTGAACCAAGGTGGCCTAGTTAGATAGCAGCAAAGCTTTGCCAGTTGAGCTATAGGTAGATCTTGATACTCATTCTACAGGAATATTGTTTTGACCTTGGTTGCCGCCCCAACTTAAGTGAGTTTAATTAAAAATAGGTTTTATTTTATTTCCTCCCAAAAAGAAAAGACCTAGCCGCACGCCTCTTCTCCCATTTGCGATTTCTCCCGTGGGTTTTCTCTCTTGCCATGCAACTTCTTCATCCCAAGCCCGTGCTCCGTCGTCCGATCGATCTCCTCTCGAGTAAGTCTTTTTCCTTGTCGATTTCTATCCTAGGGATTTCGTTGGTTTCTTTGTTGGCCGTTTGGGAATGCTGTTTGGTTCGTTAACTTATGTAGCCGAGAAACCCGAGCCCGAGCTCCGTCGTCCGATCGACCTCTCCTTCCGGGTAAGTCTTCTCCTTGCCGAATCTAGCCTATGGTTTATTTCCTTGTTGATTCCGACCAAGATTTGTGCAAGTTATGGTCGAATCACTTGCTTGGCTGAGAGGAATGGTTGTTGTCGTTTGAGTTGGTTGTTGTGTGCATCCCCGGATTCGCATGAATTCAAGCCGAGAAGCAAGCCCTTGCAGCAAGCACCCTAGCCGAGACTACCCCTAGCCCTATCCCTAGCCGAGAGGCACTCAAATCCTAGTATAGCTGCAAACCCTCACCTAGCCGCAAGCATCTTGGCCTTGTGTTGCCGTGAGCCTTGTCCCTTGCCGAGGCTACTTCTTGCCGAGTTCTTTGCTGAGCTGAGACTTCATCCTTGTTGGTCGGTCTAGACACTCCTTGCCCGGGCATCCGTTTTGGTGTTGGTACCTTCCCGACCTAACTTGTTAGTTAAATTAGTTAGTTAGTTAGTTAGTTAGCTATAGTTATATGTACTATTTGATTGTTAGGTTTCCGTTAGCTAGCTCGTGTTCGTTTGCAGCTCAAGGATTACGTTGTGTTTACTACCCTCCGACCCAGGTAAGGATTTCTTACCGGAGTTGTGTGGGCCCTGCGATATTTCTGTGATTGTTGTTTGTATGTCTGCTTATGATTACCAGCATGTTTAGTTATTAGGTGCTATGTTTTGAATTACGATTGGCATGACTTCTCGTGATTATTCTCATGTTAGTTCCATGCTAGGTTGTTCTGTTCTGGCATGTTCGTATTCTGTTCTTGTTTTGTAGTACCATGCTAGGTTCGTTGATTTTGCTGAGCACGTGTTAGTATGTTTATTGTTAGCTGTTTATAGCATAGTGTCATGATAGGTAGCATCATCTGGGCGGTGCATAACGTAACTTCCATCCGTGGCAGGGACGCGCGAGGCAGTACTCCGTCCTTGATCTGTCGTTAGGGTTTAGCTAACCCTAACGGCAGCCCAGTCGTAATCTTGGGTGAGGGTGGCAGACTGTTAAAAGCCCCAACGGTCGGGGGAATGACGAGGCATTGCCTTGTCCATGGCAGTCGACATGACCTAAGCGTGTCGACAGTAACCCTTGATTACCACCTGATAGGGCAAGGACCGATCTCTGGTGTAAGCCTACCACAGACAGTTTCTTAACCTCAGGTGCGGTGGTACATGCTGACATAGTCATAGAGTCTTGGTCTCACACCACTATGTTCAGTGACACCGATCCAGAGATTCTTTTAGGCATGCGTACTGGACCAGGGCAGCTTGCCCGAGACCCAACACCTCCCTAGTTTGCAGCAGCATGTAGTGTGCGTTCACGCTCATTACAGCGCCGACTGGAGAGCTCCTCGGGATCTTGAGTTCAGTGCACCTTTTGTATAGTCAGTATAGCAGAAACGTTGAGGCCGAGACTAGTTTCTCGTAGAGTTCCGAGTTTTAGGATAACTCTTGGAGTAAGACCGTAAGATGACATCCGTTTATAGTTATGTATGGATTAAAGTAAAGTGCTCTCTTTAGTGTTTGTATTTATAGCATGCATACATTCTACTAGATGACCAGTTGTGTCGTATTGTACCCCGGTTGGGGATTCTTACTGAGTAATTCGTTACTCACCCTTACTTTTGTGGTTATCCACAGGTAACTAGAGCGCCAGACCGGTTGGCTGAAGGAGAAGCTGCTGATCATGGAATCCTACTGTTTTATCTCTGAGTCTTATGTTACAGATTTTTCTTTATATATTCTTGAATGCATGTAGTTAGGGCACGAAGCCCTTAGGATGTTTTGGATTGTATCTGGATTCTGTCTTTTCATTGAAATGATTTGGAACTGAATGTTTGAAATAAATCTATGATCAGAGTACGTTTTGAATTATTTATAGCTTGGAACAAGTGCTTGGAAGCAGGGACAGGTTTCATGATGTTTTTATGCTTGCTAGTTTAATGGATGATTGAAAGTTTTAAATTTATACAGAATCTGGATGGCAATCTTGAATAACTTGTTTAGGTTTTAAAGAATGCATTGAAGTAAAGGCCTAAGTTAGGACCTCTTTCGAGTCGGGTCTTTACAGTTGGTATCAGAGCTTAGAGTCATAGATTCTGTAGACTGACCTTTTGTTGTAGGTCGTTTTTCCATGATCATCAGCACTCCGACAGTCATCAGGTACGCCTAATTTTACTGTTTTAGAAAAGGGTTAAGAATTTACAATACTTTTACATCTAGTGTATGCCTTGTTTAGTGGTGTAGAGTGGAGATGAGCAGGTTCTGACTCGTTGTTGGTTTGGGTGTAGATCGCCAGCATGCCAACTACCAGCACAGGAAGAGGAGGTTCGAGAGCGGTAAAGAAGACAGTATCGAGGATTGGTTGAGAGACATCACTGGGACATCTACCCAAGCTGAGACAGAGGGTGTACCACCAGCAGCTCCTCCTGTTTTGCCTAGAGAAGGCGTAGAGGCGACAGAGCCTCGAGAGACTACTCCTGGAGCAGGGTTTGCAGATTCTATGAGAGCCATGATGGTTAGCTTGTTGAGTGATCAGATAGCAGAGACTCAAGCCATGTTGGCCGCACAGCGGGAAGAGTCTCGAGCCCAGATAGAGCAGCTGACTCGTATGTTCCAACAGGGCACCGCAACACCACCATCTCCACAGGAGCGTGCTACCACAGAGACAATTGGGACATATGGTGCTGAGGAACTTGGCAAATGGCTGAAAGATTTTGTGAAGTGGAAGCCAGAGAAGTTCGACGCCCTAGGAGATCCATTAGCAGCAGCCGGATGGCAAATGTCCTCCTTTTTTTCTTTTTTAGTCTAACTTTGTTAAACTAAAAATACAATTGCAAGCAAGTCTTATTTCATGAACATTAAAATAATATGTTAAATAAAATTGTGAAAAATAAAAGATAAGGGAAAGAAGACACCGAGGTTTATAGTGGTTCAAAATTCCTACTCCACTCCCCAAGACTCCTTCTTGGGTATTTTATTGATGATCTTCTTATATGGGTGAGATCCAAACCTACACGACCCTCTTTTTCTTAGGCTAAAGAGAAACTCAAATCTTTTTCAATTGTTCAGGATAAAACCAATTCAATTTTCACACAACCCAAGGTGTCTCTCACACCTTAATACAAATCCCAAAGAAAAAAAAGAATCTCACACAATTTACCTATTGTAGGCAAGATACACAAATTGATACAAAAAAAAGAACACTCTCACAAAAAAATGAACTACGTCGTTTGAAGAATATGTGAGAAGTAATTTGAGAGAACACTTTTTTAGAGCTTGAAAATTTGGAGGCTTGTTGGAGGTGGTTCTTGGATGGTCGATGCAAGGTATTTGAATGGAGATAAGATTAAAATATGACCATTTGATTTAGGGTAAAAATAATGGATATGTGAGATTTAATCAAGATGGGACGAAATATGGCCATTGGATTAAGGTAAAAGGTATTAATGGTTGAGATTCAATAGATAGGATATGGGAAGAATTTAGATAAAAGATGTAGAAAATAATAAGAAAATCCCGGTTTTGTCTAAATAGGTATTTTTTCGTCAATCTTGTTTTGCTCATATCTTCCTCATTTGAGCTCCGATTTGGACTATTCAAGATGCGTTGGAATCCACTTTTCGACATCTACAAGATAGAATCTTTGAAACACTAAAATAGTCAGTACAAAATTTGAGTTTGTTATCATCAAAATATTTGGATTTATTTGAAGCTTTAAAGCTAACACAAAATTCTACATGCCAAGCCCTAACAGACAGAACATACATTTCTATCCACTAGCATGCTTAACAACAATCATTCCAGAAGCAAGGCATAAACAATAGCAACACAGCATCCAAACAACCTACATGAACCTATCCACTAGCATATAATTCAGTAAGACATAGTAAATATAATCCTAACCACTAGCATACACAACAATCAAGTGATCAACCAGGAGCTATCAAAGCCAAGCGTAGGGTCCACACAACCCCGACAAGGAACCCTTACCTAGAAAACCAGCAGAACAACAACAATAACTAAGTGCTCTTTGAGCTGTAGAGTCAACACAAACCTAACAATAACATAAACAATCACATATTAAAACCAGCTAGCTAAACAACCGAACTAGGAACTGGAAGCAAGGGCTCGAGAAGCTACCCAAACCAACGAAGACAAGTTCTCTCGGCAAGGCACAAAAGAGTGTTTGGTGCTCTCGGCTTGGGCAGCAAGATGGAGCTTTCGGCTAGGGTTGTTGGTTGCTTGGTGATGTGCGACACTCCAAGGTCTCGGCTAAGATGTGCTTGCGACTAGGGCTTGATTTGCGGCAAGGGAGACTCTAGGCTAGCTTGGTTTGCGGCAACAAGGGAGACTCTTCTCGGCTAGGTTGAAGAAGAGGAGAGATTAGCAAGGTGAGGGGGAGAAACCTCTCGGCTACAAGATGAGGAGATGGTGGTTTCGAAAACCACAAGGGAAAAGAGAAGGGTCTCTCGATTAAGTTGAAGTGCGATAAGAACCAAAAAGAAAAGGAGAAGTGATATGGATCAGAATGTGACCCAACATTTTACCTTCAAGCTACTTAGAAGGGATCTTCATTTACTCGTGGATGGTTACAAAATCATGAAGAATGGTCACAAAACCATCAAATTTTGGATTTATGGCAATTTACATGAAATTTTAGGTTTAAAATTTTCATTTATGTGTTTTTAGGTTATATTTTGCAAAATGGTCATTATGGTAATTATGTTAGTTTCTTTATTTTAGGTCTAACTTTCCTAGGCTATAAATAGCCATGAACTAAGTTGTAAAACTCAGATTTTGAATGAATGAAAACTAGTTCTCTACAAGAGATCATTTTCTTAGAATTTTAGGGCATGTTCTTTGCCTCTTTTCTAAGTTCCCCTTGCAATTCTTGTGATAGAATGCATCCGAGCCATTCAATCTAGCCTTGATCAAGCTTGATTATGGAGTGACTCAATCTAGAACAAGATCTTCCATATCTTGCTTCTAGATCATTGATCTTAAGAGGTAATCAAATTCTAGCTTTTTCTCTTGGTTGTTCCCAAATCCATAAGCTAGAATTAAAAGATTAACACCTCCATATGGATTTGGGAACAACCAAGAAAGCAAGAATTTGATTACCTCTTAAGATCAATGATCTAGAAGTAAGATATGGAAGATCTTGTTCTAGATTGAGTCACTTCACAATCAAGCTTGATCAAGGCTAGATTGAATGGCTCGGATACATTCTATCATAAGAATTGCAAGGGGAACTTAGAAAAGAGGCAAAGAACATGCTCTAAAATTCTAAGAAAAGGATCTCTTGTAGAGAACTTGTTTTCATTCATTCAAAATCTGAGTTTTACAACTTAGTTCATGGCTATCTATAGCCTAGAAAGGTTAAACCTAAAATAAAGAAACTAACATAATTATCATAATGACCCTTTTGCAAAATATAACCTAAAAACACATAAATGAAAATTTTAAAATTAAAATTACATGTAAATTGCCATAAATCCAAAATCTGATGCTTTTGTGACCATTCTTCATGATTTTGTAACCATCGACAAGTAAATGAAGATCCCTTCTAAGTAGCTTGAAGGTAAAATGTTGGGTCATGTTCTAATCCATATCCAAAAGAATTTCGGTAATGGCAAGAGGAAAGAAAGAATTTCTCGACAAAGCGTTGGAGAGATGAAGGTCTCGGCAATGGAGTTTTGTAAGAACCCGACCCAAAACATGGTACTAAATGGATTCTTACTCAGCATGCATAATAAAAACAGTAAAATCAATACAACACATAACATAGTTCATGTATAAATCAGTTCAAAACTTGGAACCTGTTCAAAACATTTATTCAAACCTGTAAAGTATAGAGCAAACCTTGCTAGAGTTTATTTCAAATCCAACATCTTTAAAACATAAACAAATCCAAGCATTTAAAACAATCCAGATAAAACTCGTCAAATAGTTTAAACAACAAGAAAATCCAACAACAGTTTAACAGGTTCCAAATAATAAAGTCATAGGGCTTTGTGCCCAATGCATGCTGATAACAATAAAGTAAATAAACAAGACAAGCAGAGTTTGCCAGCGGAGTCCCATGATCGAGCAGCCACTCCTCTAGCCGTCCAGTCGCTGTCCCAAGTTCATGGTGGAAAACCACAGAAAATAAGGGTGAGTACAAACATACTCAGTAAGAATCCCCAACCGGGGTACAGTACGAACATCAATCATACAACATACTAGTATACATACAACCGCTACCAACACAGATCAAACCCTTGAGTCAACCAGGCGAATCCTGAAACATCGGGGTCTCTTATCACCGGCCTAGTGATCAGCTCAACAACTGATCCTGAAACTAGGATATCACTGTCTAATATCTGGGACCCATAGGTCTAATCATCTGGGACACGAATATCCAAACACTGGGACAAGATACGTTATGTCCAAACTACTGACCAGCTCTTCAAAGTGGTCCTGGACACACGGGAGGGTACCCGATGTCTGGCTCTAGACTCATAAAGGAATGGTGTATTATAAGCATTATCCCGAGGGAGCTCTCCTCCCGGTGCCTAATGCCCGTGCGTGCACACTGCATGCTGTTGCAAACAGTGTAAGGACGTGGGACCTAAACATGTTACACCAGTCCAAGTATGCATGCCTACGACTCAGAGCAGTATCACTGAACAAATAGCAGTGCGAGGTCCTCGACACTCAACTGTAAGCAGCATAAGACCACCGCACACCTGAAGCTAAGAACCGACCACGACAGGCTTACACTGTAAAGACCCGACCCGAATGGGGTCATAAACTAGGCCTTTACCTCAATGCATGCTTTAAAAAAACTTAGCAACAATATGCAGGATTGTATTCCAGATTTTGAATGAAAACTAAAACATATAAACATTCATTTTAAAAGTCAAACATTTAATTCCTGAAACCTGTCCCTGTTTCCAAGCACATGTACCAAGCCAAACACATTTCACAAACATGCTCTGATAAGAGGCTCATTTAAATCATTCAAAACTTTAAACGATTTACAGCAGTGTCAGAATCCAGAAAAACAATCATAAAACACCCTAAGGGCTCCGTGCCCAACTGCATGCATTCAGAGGATAATAAAAGCATAAAACATAAACATAAGACTCAGAGTAAAACAGCTGGTCCCCATGATCAGTAGCTCCTCCTTCAGCCATCCTGTCTCGTGCCATGGTTACCTGTGGAAAACCACATAATAAGGGTGAGTAACGAGTTACTCAGTAAGAATCCCCAACTGGGGTACAATACGATAAAACTGGTCATCTAGCAGAAAGTATGCAAGGCATGATTATAAACACAGAGAAGAGCACATCACTTTAATCCACACATAAACCTCAGATGCCATCTCAAGGTCTTACTCCAGAAAACTACCACGCGATACGATACTATACGAGAAACTAGTCTCGGCCTCAGCCTTCCTACTGTCGATACGAAAGGTGCACTGAACTCAAGATCCCGAGGACCTCTCCAGTCGGCGTTGTAATGAGTGTAAGCGCGCGCACGCATCTTCTTTGCAAACCGAGAAGTTTGGGTCTAGGGCAAGCTGCCCTAGTCCAGTACGCATGCCTAACAAATCTCTGGATCGGTGTCACTGAACATAGTGGTGTGAGACCAGGACACTATGACTATGTCAGCCTGTACCACCGCACCTGAGGCTAAGGAACCGGCCGTGGTAGGCTTACACCAAGAATCGGGCCTTGCCCTATCAGGTGGCAATCAAGGGCTACGGCCGACACGTTGAGGACGTGTCGACTACAGGGGATAAGGCAATGCCTCGTCATTTCCCCGACCGTTGGGGCATTTAACAGTCTGCCACCCTCACCCAAGATTGCACTAGGCTGTCTTTAGGGTTAGCTAAACCCTAACGACGGATCAGGGACAGAGTACTGCCTCGTACGTCCCTGCCACAAATACAAGTTACGTTATGCATCCTCGCCCGGATGATGCTACCTATCAGAACTCTAAGCTATAACAGATAACAACAAACAATCCAATACGTGCTCAACAGAATCAATGAACCTAGCATGATACTACGCAGCAAGAACAGATAACGAGCATGCCAGAACAGAACAACCTAGCATGGAACTAACATGAGGAACAACACAGGAATCATGCCAGCCGGAATTTAGAACAGAGCACCTATCCACTAAACATGCTGATAAACATAAACAAGCACACAAACAGCAATCACATAATATATCGTAGGGCCCACACAACTCCGGTAAGAAATCCTTACCTTGGGCCGAAGGCAACTACACAAAAAGATCCTATGTTGCGATCGACCCCGAGCTAGCTATCGGGAACCTATAAAGCAACAACAATTATCACAATCTATAGGCCTAAATATAATAAAACAAACAGGGCTCAGCTCGAGAGGAACTCACACGGCACGGCTGACACGCGGACGAGCAAGCTGCACGGGAGCTGGGCGCTGCTAGAGGGCTGGTGCAGCAGAGCTGCACGCTGTGGACACTGCGCTGGGCGCTAGGCTCTTATGCTTGCGCGTCAGGGTGCGGGAGGGCTGCGCTGTGCAGACCGACGGCTCGGCCCTGGGCGCGATTTGCCAGCAGACAATGGCCGAAAGCGCGCAACCTGGGTGCGCGGACGGCAACGCGATGCAGGCGAGCGTGGGCTGGGACGACGCTCGGGCTTAGCGTGGACGGGCGACGCGATGCAGGCAAGGCGTGCGGCGCTGCTGGCGACGTGACACTGGCTGGGCGCGATGGGCGTCTGGGCTGCTTGGCTGCTGGTGCGACGGGCAGGGGTTGCTGCTCTCCTCTAGCTGGCTGCACAAAACAACAAATCACACCTCTTCTTCACTCGGCCAGCAAAAACACCAAACGAAAGAAGAAGAAGGGATCGAAAACTTTTACCTGGGACGACGATCGATCGACTGAGCTTCTTGGGGAGAGAAGGGCACGACAAAATCTAGGGAGAGAGCTTGGGCGGCTAGGGAGTTTGGAAGAACACAAAAAGAAGAAAACCCTAATTTCCGCTTTATTTAATCAAACACACCAAAATCCCAAAGAGCCATAGCTAACCAAGACATATTGCGGAATGAGCATCAATAACGGCTAGCAGCACAATTCGGCAACACTACCCAACTAACCACCAAGGCAACCCGGGTTCGAAACCCAACAACAGCACCTTTAATTCTCTAATTTACTTTTGCATCTCACCATGCCCAAACACATCCACGAAGCATCAAAACCCTACATAAGACCATCCAATAATTTTAACAATTGAAAAGACAGAAAAGGCCCTAACGGCCCAACCAAAATTACTAAAATACCCCTAGGGCATACCTAGAAGACCGGGATGAAAACCTGGGCCGTTACAATTACACCGTCTGTTGGATTCCACTATAGCAGGCTACAAACTAGGCTTACGCCGATACGGGAGCTAATCCGTACCGGCTACAGGGGCGGAAGCATCATACGTCGTGCAATTCGTAATCTGAGGCCGTGGGGACAAATTACTTTATGTCCACTCTCAGCCTCTGGATGATGACAATCTTAACATTTCTAACTAAGACTCCCGCCCCATGCCTTGACAGGCTAAACATGTTCAACAGAAAACAAGGGAATGCATGCTGGAAAATAACCTAACATGGTACTAAAATGTCACAGAAATATTATACATGCTAGCAGAACAGGACAGGATAATAATCATAACATGCTCAAGCACAAACAAGAAACCTATCCACTAACATGCTCATAACAGTCAAACGTATAAAAGTAGCAGTCATGATGAACACAGGGTCCACACAACCCTCGGTAAGAAATCCTTACCTGAAAAACAAGCAGAATAACACAACAGTTGCTTCTTGAGCTGTAGATCATCGAACCAAGCTAAAAGTAACCTATCACATAACCGAGCATGCTATTACCAACCGAGCTAACTAAATAAGACTAAACAGCTAAACCGAGCTAGGGTTAGAGTTTACCAAATCCCGAACAGGTACTCGGGACAACCACTCGACCAAATAGGTGCTCTTGAGAAGGCTAAGCAAGTCTCCTCTCCCAGTAAGGCAGCTCTCGGCTAGGCACCTCAACAACACAAACACACACCATTAACTCTAGGCCAAGAAGCAAGCAACAAACTAAACACACATCCTTGGCTCACAGCTAGGACACGGGGACTCACCTCGACAGTAAGGGAGTGCGAGGGCTGTGACAGCGTGCTAGCGAAGGGGTCGCGAGGGCTGTTGTGCGGGTCGCTGCGGCTGCGGGCTGGCGAAGCGATGAGTTGCTGCAACGGGCGAGGCGTGCGACTTTGTGTGGGAGAGGCAAAGAAGATCGCGGTTGTGCTAGGCATCGCGAAGGCTGAGCGGCAGGGCTGGATGATCGGGCTGGGCGTGAGGTGACATGCAGCGTGTTGCTAGCGTGCGGGGATCGGCAGCGAACAGGCTGAGAGTGCGGTCGGGCTGCAAGGAGCTACACAGCTGGGCGATTCGGGCGTGCAGCTTACGATGGGCGTTGCGGCTGGGTGGATCGCGTCTGCGAAGCTGAGGGGCTATCTTCGGCAGGCGATGCAAGCGATTGGAGCTATGAGCGATGCGGCTGATCAAGGGGCTGTGGTTGGCGACAGGAGATGGCTGCGATGGAGGATTTCAACGAAGGGGAGATTTACGATTGAGAGGAGAAGGGAGACGATTTTTCTCTTCTGTGCAAATCCAACAAGACAAAGCGTAAAAATCCCTTTTTCTTTTCATTTTACTCCTAACTCCAAACAACCAAGGATCAAATGAATTAACAACCGGGACAAGAACATACCTTTCAATCCCAGCTTAAACGAAACTAGCTTCTTTTGCAATCAGCTTCTACAAGGACAACCCGGGTTCGAGTCCTAGCTCGAACACCTTTTTCTTTTTAATTACTCTTTTTAATCCAAGGCCACAAAACCACTCTAAACACATCCGAAACAAGGAACCTGCAACCGAAACAAACCTCTAAGCTTAACGATAGAGTTAAACAGCCCTAACGGTCCACCCGAATAATCGAAAAACTAACCAAACATGCTTGGGGAATCGGATCAGAAATCTGGGCCATTACAATACTCTCTCTTTTTTAAGACTTTCGTCCCCGAAAGTCCTAAGACTAAAACAACTTCGGATAGTGCGCCCTAATCTCACCCTCTAACTTCTAAATAGCTTTCTCTGCCTTCTGATTCCTCTACTAAACTTTTACTTGGTTGATCTCCCGGTTACGCAAGGTCTTGCGCTCCGGGCCAAAATCTACACAGGCTTCTCCCCGAAGCTCAAGTCCTTGTTCAACTCCAAAGGCTCATGATCAACTATGTGTGTCGGGTCTGCCACATACTATCTCAACATCGAAACATGAAGGACGTTATGCACTGCAGCCAAAGATGAGGGCAATGCCAAATGTAAGCCACTACTCCGATTTGCTCAAGGATCTCAAAAGGCCCTACAAACCTCTGACTCAACTTTCCTCGCTTACCAAACCTCAATACACCTCGCATCGGTGCTACTTTTAGAAAGACGTGTTGACCAACCTCAAATTCCAAGTCTCTATGCCGAACATTAGCGTAACTTTTCTGCCTACTCTAAGCTGTCAACATACGAGCCCTGTTCTTCTATACTGCGTCGTTCGTCATCTGGAGTAACTCGGGACCCAAAACCTGTCTATCTCTAACCTCTTCCCAGAACACTGAGGATCTACAACGTTTACTACAACGCCTCGAAAGGGGCCATCTGAATCGTAGCCTGATAACTGTTGTTATAAGCAAACTCCATCAAGTACAAGTACTGATCCCAACTGCCTGGAAAGTCTAGCACACAGGCTCTCAACATATCCTCAAGGATCTAGTTCACCCTCTCAGTCTGACCATCTGTCTGAGGGTGAAAAACTATGCTAAAAACTACACTCGGTTCCCAAATCCTTATGGAGCGCTCTCTAGAAGCGAGAAGTGAATCGAGAATCACAGTCTGAGATGATCTTCGCTGGTACCCCATGGTACCGAATTATCTGCTCCACAACAGCTGTGCCCACTGCTCCACTGTATAGTTGATCCTGTCAGGGATGAAGTGAGCACTCTTCGTCAGCCGGTCTACCACTACCCAGATCTGAGTAAACCCTCTAGGCATTTTTGGTAACCTAGAAATGTAGTCCATCGTAATCTCTTCCCACTTCCACTACGCACACTCAAGGGTTGTAACAACCCTACAAGTTTCTGCCTAGGAGCCTTCACTTGCTGATAAGTGAGACACCAACTAACAAATTCTGCAATACTCCGTTTCATGCCCATCCACCAGAAAGTTTGCTTAAGGTCCTGATACATCTCGGTACCTCTTGGGTGCCAAGTAAATGGGGAACTATGAGCCTCGGTGAGTAACTCGGTTCGTAGTCCCGCGTCCTCCAAAACACATAGTCGTCCTCTATACCTCAAACCACCGTTTGGTGCTATAACGAAGTCGAAGTCACCGTCTGCATGGACTCTTTCGAACAATCTCCTTAACTTGGGATCACTCAGCTGGCTGTCAATGATCCTCTGTCTGATCAACAAGGCAGCAAAGTGCGAAGTCTTCCTACTCAAGGCATCGACCACAACATTGGCCTTTCCTGGATGATACAGAATCTCGTAGTCATAATCTTTAACTAACTCAAGCCACCTGCGCTGTCTCATGTTCAACTCCTTCTGGGTAAAGAAGTACTTGAGGCTTTGGTGATCGGTGAAAATCTGTATTCTTTCTCCGTACAAGTAGTGCCTTTATATCTTAAGGGCAAAAACAGCGGCTGACAATTCCATGTCGTGTGTCAGGTAGTTTTGCTCATAGGTCTTTAACTGTCGGGAAACGTAGGCTACCACATTCCCGTGCTGCATCAACACACAACCTAAACCAAACTTAGAAGCATCATTGTAAACCAAAAAACCACCCGAACCCTCGAGAACTGCTAGAACTTGCACTGATGTCAACTTGTGCTTAAGCTGGGTAATGTTGTCCTCACACTTTACATCCCAAACAAACTCAACACCCTTCCTCGTCAACCGAGTAAGCGGTGTTGCTATGGCGGAAAAGTCCTTAACAAAACGCCGGTAGTAGCCTGCCAAACTCAGAAAGCTGCGCACCTCGGCCATTGAAGTCAGTCTAGCCCACGAACTGACTGTCTCTATCTTGGAGGGGTCCATTGAAACTTCATCTCTCGAAACGACATGACCAAGGAAGGCCACTCGCTCCAACCAAAACTCACACTTCGAGAACTTAGCATAAAGTTGGTTCTCTCTCAACGCTGTCAGACCTGTCTCAAATGCGAAGCATGATCCTCTTTAGTCTTAGAGTAAATCAAAATGTCGTCGATGAACACGATGACAAAGCTGTCCAAGAATGCCTTGAACACCCTATCCATCATGTCCATGAAAGCTGCTGGGGCCTTGGTCAAACCAAAAGACGTCACTACGAACTCATAATGTCCGTACCTCGACCTGAAAGCTGTCTTAGGGATATTCTAATCCCAAATCCTCAACTGGTGATACCCCTACCTCAAGTCAATCTTAGAGAAAACTAAAGCTCCTTGGAGCTGATTAAACAAGTCGTCAATATGGGGCAACAAATATTTATTCTTAATGCTCACCTTGTACAACTCACGGTAGTCGATGCACAAGCGCATTGATCCGTCCTTTTTCTTAGCAAACAAAATAGGTGCTCCCCACCAGGACATGCTCGGACGAATAAAACCCATGTCTAGCATCTCCTGTAACTGTACCTTCAACTCTCTCAACTCGGCTGGCTCGAGCTCTATGGAAAAGTCCACCTCTCTCGGCGGTGGTAAGCCTGGCAACTCATCTGGAAAGACGTCTGAGAACTCTCGAACAACAGGTACCTGGTCCACCGTCTTCGGCAGACTACTCTCACCTGACTACTTAGCTAGATAACCCCAAGCTACCCGAGCTAACAAACGCTAGGCTTTCAATGCTGAGATCAAAGGCGAACACACTCCACTCTGGAAACTGTGAAACTTAAAACTGGGCTTGCTAGGCAGCCTAAACACTACTTCTTTTCGGTGACAGTCTATCACAGCATGGTTCTCTGCCAACCACTTCATACCAAGGATTACATCGAATCCACTCATCGGTAACACTATAAGGTTAGCTGCTAAAGACTCTCCGAATACCTCAACCCGACCACTCCTAACTCTCATACTAGCTACCACTTCTGATAGTGCGTCCTCATCTCATCTCAAATGACGGATACTAACTACCACATCTACCAAACTCGTGATCAAAGGCAATATTATCCTAGGCCCTCTTTCCCAGACGTATCATTTGAGGAAAAGACACAAATGACGGCATCCTGCTATAATGGTGAAGCAATCTACGAATGGAACGTAGATAGCCTGCCAGACTATCTAATCATGAATGTCATTAATGAAATGTTAATGGCAGCAAACGCCTACAAACTAAAGGATAATCAAGATCATCAAATTTCCCAATTACTGGTCTCTGGATTCACTAGAATTCTCAAAGACTGGTGGGACAAACTCATGACTGGACCCAAAAAACGATCCATCCTTACTCACATAACGATGAATGTCAAACAGGAAGAGGGATCACTTCCTGAAACTGAAAATATACCGGATGCAGTCAATAAGCTCGTGTACACCATTACAAAGTTTTTCATTGGAGATCCAACTCTTTACCAAGAAAGGTCTGCCAATATTCTCCTAAAGATGAAATGTCGATCTCTTGGAGATTTTAGGTGGTACAAAGATATGTTCATGCATGATTCGAACAGATTGGGCCTTAGCAATCTGGAAACAAAAGTTCATTGAATGTCTCCCTAATCACTTTTCTCAAAGGATTGAAGAAGGCCTTCGGGCTCAATCTAGAGGAACTATTGATTGGGATACCCCAACCTACGGAGTCATAAGCTCTTTCATCATTCAAGAAGGTCTCAAACTCTGCGGAGAGCAAAAGCTCCGTAAGAAGATTGATAATCCAACGATAGGGAGAGCTATCGTAGGTTCTTTTTTAGACCAGTATGGTTGCAAAGGAATAGAACCTCCTTCCACCTCAAAGAGCAAAGTTCAAAGGAGATATTTCAAATCTTCAAGACCTGCTAGAGCCAATAACCAGGCCTATCAGAGAAAACATTATCATGGTTATAACCGAAACCCCGATATCAGAATAGATATTAGGGAAAAGGTAAATATATCCCTCGAAAGGGAAAAGAAGTTTGTTTCAAATGCAAGCGTCCAGGCCACTTCGCAAACAGGTGTCCGATTCGCGGTAAGATCAATGAGCTCGACATTGACGAAGAGCTCAAAAATCAAATTATGAATCTCGCCCTTTCCGACATTGAATATGAAGGAGATGACAGCGATCAAGAAATAGATCAGATCCTCGAAGATCATGAGGACTCTGATGATGATTCAAGCGATGAGGATTTCGATGATCACGATGGCACACGAGCGTGTGGTGGTTGCATCAATGTCCTCACCATGGATCAAAGAGCTTTGTTAGACATTGTTGAGAGAGTCAATGATCCAGAAGTCCAAAGAAAGATCATATCAGATCTAAAGACTTCCATTGACGCCTCTGAACAAAGTCAAAAGACAAAGCTTGACAAAACGATACAAAATGAGTCCTACCAACCTTACAACATGGATGAGGTCATGAAACGGTTTCCAAAGAAGAAAATCGTATCTACACAAGACCTTCAATCAGAGGTTAAGAACCTCAAAGCCGAGGTTCAACAACTCAAAATAGATATGGTCAACCATGTTTCAAAACTTTGGGTAGAAGTTGCCACCCTCATAAGCACGACCAATATCGAGGATGATCACGAGGCCAAAATTCTCGAGGACCAGCAGTCCTTCGTTGGCCATATCACCGAGGTAAAATATAAAAAATGGTACACTCGTGTTACCTTAAAAGTTCAAGATTTTAAAACAAATTTGATCTCCCTGCTAGATTCAGGAGCAGATCAAAATTGCATTTGTGAAGGTAGAATATCTTCAAAATATTTCAAAAAAATTCAAATCGAGCTAAAGAGCGCTAATAGTGGTCAGCTCTCAATTGACTACAAATTTTCAAATGCTCATATTTGCAAAGACGGTATTTGCTTCGTAAATACCTTCATGCTAGTCAAGAATCTTAATATGGAAGTCATATTAGGTACCCCATTCTTGACTCAATTATACCCATTTCAAATTACTGAAAATGGCCTAGAATCAAGCATCCTTGATTCTAAAATCATTTTTGAATTCATTCAACCTGTGAAAACTCACGTAGTTGATGTTGTTCAGAACAAAGAAAATCAAATCAATTTTCTTAAAGAAGAAATAGCTTACAAGAAAATTGAAGATCAATTACTCAATCCAAGAATTAAACTTAGGATTGAACAGGATGTTTGTTCGGACTTCCCAAACGCATTCTTGGAAAGAAAACGTCATGTCGTTTCTCTCCCTTATACAAAAGACTTTAAGGAAGATTCAATTCCAACAAAGTCAAGACCTATTCAAATGAACGCTAATCTTCTTGCTATCTGTAAAAAGAAATTGATGAATTGTTGCAGAAAAAGTTTATCAGGCCTTCCAAGGGTCCATGGTCATGCGCTGCATTCTACGTTAACAACCAAGCCGAAAAGGAACGGAGTGTCCCCAGGCTGGTAATCAATCACAAACCATTAAACAAAGGTTTAGAATGGATTAGATATCCGATTCCTAATAAAACGGATTTAATCAAACGCATGTCTAATGCAAAAGTATTTTCAAAATTCGATCTAAAGCATGGTTCTAAATCAAGAAAAGAGAATAATTTGTCAAAATACTGAATAATTCTTACACTCGTATTGATTTAACAGTACATTTTAATTTTTTTAAACCAAAGTACATACATATTTTATGTTCCCAAAATTGTTGACCTACAAGCACCCAATCTAAGGCAAACCAACATCCACGCAGTAGGTAAGGGCTCGTTTGATAACGTTTCTGTTTCCTGTTTCTTGTTTCTTAGTTCTTGTTTCTAGTTTCTTGTTTCTTATTTTTTGAGAATAAGAAACAATGATATGTTTGATAACCGTTTCTGATTCTTGTTTCTTAAAAAATATAAAAAACAGAAACAAACTTGTTTGATAACTATTTCTTGTTTCTTGTTTCTTATTTCTTGCTTTTGTACAAAAATTTAGAGGGCTTATAAGAAAAAAAAAGTTGTAGGACAAACTTTTCTTTGGATAAAAATATTTGGAGGGTGAAAATAAAGGGTTGGAGGAAGCTTTTTCTACCCTAACCAAACATAGAGTCCGCATTCCTTTCCCTCTTCCTCCTATCCATACATTTCAGGGCCCCAAAATTTGAAAATATTACATTATATACATACAAAAATCAATTTCTTCATAATTTTGTAATGGGCATACCTGATGGTCTGACTACATCTTTATATTTGGCTATTTAATTTTACTTTCATTCTCTTTTTTTTTCCTGAAGGTTTGGGCTTTCCCTTTTTAAGTATCTATATATGTTTTTTTAAAAAAAATTTATAAATGATTTTGTTTAGTTTTAACTTTTATTTTGACCCTTATCTTCTCCCTTTTTTTTCTTTTATATATTCACTTTTACGTTATTTAACTATCTTTTCTATTTTTAGATTAAAAAAAACTGAGAATTCAAAAAAAAAAAAAGATTAAAAAAACTGTCTTTTCTATTTTTCTTAACTGATTTTTTTCTATTTTTAATTGAAATTGATTTATATAATGTAACGACCCGACCCGAAAGGGTTCTAAAATAGGCCGTTACCTCAATGCATGCATTCAAATCTACAGAAAATTCGCAATAGGGTGTTCGGATTCTAAGTAAAAACTAAAACATAAAACATCCATTTAAAAAGTTAACATAATTTCCTGAAACCTGTCCCTGTTTCCAAGCACCTGTTCCAAGACAAATACATTTACAAAACTTACTCTGATCAGAGATTTATTTAAAACATACAAACTTTACAATAGTTACAACAATGCTAGAATCCGGAAATACATTCAGAAAATACCCTAGGGCTCCGTGCCCAACTACATGCATTCAGAGAACATTTAAGTCATAAACATAAACATAAGACTCAGAGTTGAACAACGGGTTTTCCATGATCACAGCTCCTCCTCCAGCCATCTTGTCTCGCACCATGGTTACCTGTGGAAAACCACATAATAAGGGTGAGTAACGAATTACTCAGTAAGAATCCCCAACCTGGGTACAATACGATATAATCAGTCATCTAGTACCAAAGCATGAAAGCAAACAGCTACCAACACAGATCATGGCTCAACGAGCTCATAAAACAAGATCTGGAGTCATCGGAAGTCTCTTTCTTCCGGCCTAATGGATTGGATACACTGACCAATCCAGGACATCACCGAGGTATCTGTCACTCGGGGGGAATATGCGATCCCTAGAATGTCCTCAAGGGCCTCCTTGCCCTTGCACTAAACTGGACTTACGGGAGAGTACCCGAAGTCAGGCTCTAACGGAAGAAATGGTGTACTCACGACATTAGCCCGGGGGAGCTCTCCGAACCGGCAACTAACGCGTGCGTGTGCGCGCACACTGCATGCTCTCTGCAACCGGCGTAAATGCGGGGGTCTAAGGGCAAACTACGCGGGCCAGGTGCACATGCCTATGACTCAGAAGCGGTGTCACTGATCACAGTAGCGCGAGGCCCTCGGCCCTCATCTGTGCAGCCTGATCCACCGACCTGAAGCTAAGAACCGGCCAAGGTAGGCTTACACCGTTGGCAGGGTTCCGCTCTAGCAGGCTACAAACTAGGCATACGCCAATGAGGTAGCTAAGTCTCATTGGCTGCAGGGAGGGGGGAGAAAAAGCAAGGTATGTTATGCTTTGCTCAATATCCGACCACTGGGGACAAAGTACGTTATGTCCGCTCTCAACCCCTGAAGCAATGCTTCGCTTTACTCCCGACCGGTGGGGACAAGATACGTTATGTCTGCTCTCAGCCTCTGGATGATGACAAACCCTACAACTCTATCTAAGAGTACAGAGCAAAAATCAATGATTCCTGGCTAGTAAACAATGACCGACATCAATCACATTTACCTAGCATGATACTACAAGCTTAAGCAGGAATCATAAGCATGCTGGCAGAACAAACCTAGCATGGCACTAACATGTAAAATCAAGCAAACATGCTAGCGAGAAATCAATCAAAGTTGATCTATTACTATCATGCTCATATGATCGGCAAACAAGCAAGGCATAATCATGAAAATATCGCAGGCCCACACAACTCGGTAAGAAATCCTTACAGTGGAAGGCAACAACACACAATAAAATTAATCTGCGATCGAACTCGAGCAACCTATATCGAGCCAAACAAACACATCAATAATCATAAAATAGGCCTAAATACAATAAAATAAGCAGGCTCGGCTGGGAGCAACTCACGAGGCGCGGCCGACACGCAAACGAGCATTTGTTTGACGGCTAGGTAGCCCAAAGGGGTTGGGTGGCGCACCGGGGGCATGAGGGGGCTCATCGGGCGCGCTGCACACGGGCCCTGGCTCGGTGCTGGCTGGGCTTGGCGGCTCGGCTCGATGTGGGGCGGCGCGGGCGCGAGCGACACGACGCGACGGGCGAGCTCGGGCGACACGGGCGCGGACGCGACCTGGCGACACTGTGCGAGGCTCGGGCGACACGGTGAGGCTGGCGACGCGACGCGCATCGTCTTGTGGCTTCGGCAAGACAATGCGCACTGGCGACACGGACGAGGCGGTGAGCTCGGGTGGCGACGCGCGACGGCCTGGCGAGGGCGCCGCGAGGGTCGGGTGACCTCTCGGGAGGTGGGAAATTTGCGATGGCACGACACTGGCGGGGCGAGGGCACGCGGTTTGGCCTGGTTGCTCGGGCGGTGAAAGTGGGCGAGCCAAGGGGCTGCTCGGGTTGGCTGAGGGGCTCGGGGAGAGAGAGAGAGAGAGAGAGAAAAGAGATTTGGGAAAAAAATAAATAAAAGAAAAATGGGAATTTAGAAAATAAAAGGAAAAATAAAAGAAAAATGGGAAAAAGGGAATAAATGGATCCAAAATCCATCCTTATCCATTTAAAAACCTTAAAATCCCATTTCCCGGCTTCCTCCTTCGAGACCCGACCGAAGCAATCTTTTCCAATCAACAAATCTCACTTAAATCCAACTCTCAAACCAACAATAAGGGCCCGGGCTCGAATCCCAAAGGAAACACCCAACAACCAATACTTTGCCAAAGCCCAAACAACAACCGAGCATCCAACCGACTAGCCCAAACACCTCGGGACTCGCAGCCACCAACAAACAAGCCTCGACAAAGGCAGGAGCTACCTCGAAGCCCTGAAAACCACAAGTCCTGCCCGGAGAGCCAAAAGACCAAAATACCCCCAAGGGTCCAAACGGCTCTAAAACCCAACCAAACAACCGAATCTTGACCCGAAGGCACCTCGAAAACTGTAATAGGAAACTGGGCTGTTACAATACTCCCTCCTTTTAAGACTTTCGTCCTCGAAAGTCCTAAGACGAAATAGCTCCAGGAAAACTCCACTGATCCAGCCAACTGAACTTCTCGGCCAACAACACCAACCTTCTTCGAAAACAAAACCCTCTTGGGTTCTCAAAAACTCAAGGCCACAATGCCATCCATACTGGGCATACACTGAACTCCAAAGGGAATAAACGGCAAACCACATCCTCTACTCGCACCAACTCTCAAACGGTGCTACTCTCAAAGAAACTCGAGGGGCGGGCCACAAGCTCTGAAACTCAACGCCACGCACTGGCGAACTCCTCTGGAAGCTCACAGCTGTTAACAAACAGCCTCAACCCAACAACAAACTGGCCAAACAACTGAACCTCCCAGGTTCCAGAAACCAAACAACCAACAAACAGCAGCCTCTCAATGGCCGAAAGCAAACTTTTCGGAGCAAAACTACCAGCAACTGGCCAAAGAGAAAATTGCCAGGCAAGGAAACCCCCAACATTCCTCTCAAGGAAAACTCGGGCTGCAAGGACTAAACCCTCACGCAGCTCACTGCGACACAACACCTTCAGGAAAACAGTTCAACGGCTTTACCAACCAAAGCCACGGCACCTCCGTGCCGACTCACTCAACTCTTAAAATCCAACTGGCTACGCAAAGGACTTCTTCCTTTAAGCTTAAGCCTAACTCAACTTCCAACCAGAAGCTCCACTCCCGAAACCTCACGAGGAAAACGGATAACGACAACCTCAAAGCTTACGGATCCTGAGCCATACGAATCCGCAAGACTACCTCAGGAGCTAACACTCGAGGCTGACATCCAGGGAGCAACTCAACCACCACAGAGACTAGGGGGAAGGGAAATCTTCAATCCCCAAAGAACCAAAAACTTGCCAGAAACAACTCTTCTTGGTGGCCACACCTTGCGCGGGACAAACAACTCTTGCTTGCTAACAACACAAAGCGAGGACCCTCTCATTTGGTGACCACTGCGCTACTCTGATCCACTACACAACTCAGGAGCTAAGCTGACTCCTGCCAAACGGGAAACGACTTTCCCAGCAAGCAAACTCCAGAAGGGCAGCGAACTCACACACGCTCGCTGACTTGCTCAAACCCAAGGCAACAACAACCAACTCTCTTGGAAGCAACACCCAAGGGAAAACTCAACCAATCAGATCACCAATCCGAAACTAACAAAACTTACTCAACTGTCGAGGGAGGGGTCAACTCCCAAAACTTCCTGACTAGGAACAAGACCTCAGGGCAATGCCCTCCAGCTAGAACGGAACTAGCTCTCGAAACAACAAGAGGACCAAACCTTGGCCCAACACTCACAAGAGGCAAAACAACCCTTACTGCAGCCTCTAGAACACCATCCAAGAGTCCACCTAACTGGACAAACAACTGCTTCCAAGCAGCCAACAAACTTTTCCTTCAAGCTAGCACCTCTACCATCAACTCATGGCTATGGGAGAAATCTGACATCTCCCAGGAGGAAACGGCTCTTACAAGCAGACAACCGAAGGACAGAGAGCTCCACATACGCTCACCGTCTTGCTCCACTAGAGAAACAACATCTAAATCTCACGGGGCAACAACAGGGGTCCATCTCAGACTGAACCTCCAAATGCTAAACGGGGCAACTCAACATCCTGGAAACAAGAAAACAACCAACTGGGCACGAACCATTCGCCCCACGAGAAAAACTAACCTCTAGCAGCTCCAAACCACACCTTGGTCAACACCAAGCATCAACTAGCCACCACACCGGAACCAATCCGGACTCTACTCTAAACAACCACTGGCTTGCTAGTCTACCAAAACTGCTAGCAACTCAACCGAGGCTACAAACTACACGCCTCCAACTAGCCAACTGAAACTCACTAGCTGGGCCTGACTGAGCTCTGGAGAGGCTCTTCTGTAACGGCCAAGTTTTCTATTTCGATTACCCAGGTGATTTCGGGTCATTATTCGGATGTTCGGATGGGCCGTTAGAGCTGTTTTAACCCTTAGGGGTATTTTGGTCTTTTTGCCCCCTGTCAGGGTTTTGAGGATTTTCAAGATTTCAGGACCATTCCTGCCTTCATCGAAGTTTGGTGGTTGTTGGTTGCAAGACCCAAGAAGTTTGGGCAAGTTGTTTGGGAGTTTGGAGGTATTTTAGTTATTGGCAAAATTAATGGGTTTTTTAGTGCTTCCTTTGGGATTTGAACCCTTGCCCTAAATGGTTTTGGGAGTTTGTAGGAAAAAGAGTTTTATTAAAAAGAAAAGTTTTCTTGGGTCGGGTTTTGAAAGAGGAAGCTTTGGGAAGGGATTTTAGACCCATTTAAATTAAGAAAAGGAAAGAAATCAAGAAAAAAAATCCTTTTCCCCCTTGTTTTGCAAGATTCTCTCTCTCTCTAAACCCTAACCGCACCATGCCCAGCCCTTGCCGCACCAACCCCAGCCAAGCCACCACACCCTAGCCGCACCGCACCGCCACCACCACACGCCCACGCCCAGATCTTTCGGCCCATGGCGGCCGCTCTGCACACTGGCCCGCACCACCCAGCCCAGATTCGCCAAAGCCGCTCCTCCCAGTCGTCCAGACGCGCGCCGCGACGCCGCCGCCGCCAGCGTCGCCCTTGCATTGACCAGCCGCCCGAGGCGCCCCCTGCGTCGAGCGGCCGCCCGAGATGCGCGCCTCCGTCGCGTCGTCAGCCGTTGCGCTGCGGCCCAGACGCGTTGCCCACGCGCCGTCCTCGCAGACCCGACGTCTCGCCCGCGTGCCAGCTCCAACGCGTCTGCTCGCCTTGCCGCGCGCCCGAGTTAGCGCCAGCACCCAGCGCCAGCGCCCCTGCTGCACCAGCAGCGCCCATTCCTGCCCTTTTGCTGCCGAGACCGCATGTCTTCTCGGTTGGTAATTCCCGAGCCCTTCCCTTTTAGATTTTAAGTCGCTTTGGTCGTTGTTTATTTATTTAGGATGTTTTTATCATATGCCTAGGTTGCTCGGGTTTGCTTTAAGCTCGAGGGTCGTTATCTGATTCGCGATAGTTATTTTCCACTTGTTTCCAGGTAAGGATTTCTTACCGTGGTTGTGTGGACCCTACGATGCTTTCTTGATTGTGCCTTGTATGCATGTTTACTTCTATGAATATGATTAGTGGATAGGACAGCTTGTGATTGCATTCTTGCTAGCATGTTTGCCTGTTTGTACATGTTAGTGCCATGCTAGGATTGTTCTTCCAAAGATGCTTGAGATTCTGCTTTAAGTTCGTAGTATCATGCTAGGTTATGTGTGATTGATGTTGATATGTATGTCTAGCCAGGAATCAGTTATTTTGTACTTTTAGCTAGTATAGTAGAGTTTGTCATCATCCAGAGGCTGAGAGTGGACATAACGTACTTTGTCCCCACCGGTCGGGAGTAGAGCGAAGCATAACGTACATTGCTTCCCCCCGGCAGCCGATGTGGATTTAGCTACCACATCGGCATAAGCCTAGTTTGTAGCCTGCTAGAGCGGAACCCTGCCAATGGTGCAAGCCTACCTTGGCGGTTCTTAGCTTCAGGTCGGTGGTACAGGCTGCACAGATGAGTGCCGAGGGTCTCGCACTACTGTGTTCAGTGACACCGTTTTCGAATCTTTAGGCATGCGTACCTTGCCCGCGTAGTTTGTACTTAGGCCCCACATTTACGCCGGTTGCAGCAGCATGCGGTGTGCGCGCACACGCGTTTGTCGCCGGTTCGGAGAGCTCCCCCGGGCTAATGTTCGTGAGTACACAGTTCCTTCCGGTTTAGAGCCGGACTTGGGTACTCTCCGATAGTCCATTTGATAGCGAGGGTAAGAGGCCCTTGAGGACACCCATTGGGATTGGCTTTTGAGGTGATCATATGGTCGAGGGAGAAAGACCTCGAGGGTGTCGGACATCTTTGGGATCGATTTTTGAGTGATCAATTGGCCGAGGAGAAAGACCTCGGAGATGTCCGGGATTGGTTATGAGAGCCAATCATTAGGCCGAAGTAGGAGACTTCCGAGGATTCCAGATTTCGCCTTGTAAGCTCATTGAGCTATGATCCGTGTTGGTAATCGTTTGCATGTATACTAGGGTGCGGATGATTGATGTATCGTATTGTACCCGGTTGGGGATTCTTACTGAGTATGTTTATACTCACCCTTATTTCTGTGGTTTTCCACCAAGTAACTTGGGACAGCACCGGGACGACTAGCGGAGGGAGTTGATTGATCATGGGAGCCGCCGGCACTCTGTCTTTTATTGTTTGCATAATTTGTTTAGCATGTAGACGGACAGGAGTCCTAGGGGGACGTTTTTAAAAGTTGTTTAAATTGTATTGTATGATTTTATAAACACTGGCCAGGCTTGTTTTACTTTGTTGGCTTTGCTTAAATGAAGGTTGTTGTTTATGTTTTAAGTGTCCCCGCTTTTAAATGTTTTGAAAGGTTTTAAATATGAGCACTAAACTGCTTGATGAAGTATTTAACTTGCATGCTGAGTGAGAACCTAGGTTTATGACCGTGTTTTGGGTCGGGTTCTTACAGTTGGTATCAGAGCCAAGCATCGGGCCGGTGTGCCAGGTCCATCGGGACGCTGGACCTCTAAGGGGAGGTGGAAACCCATAGGGGAATCCCACATCGGTTGGAAAGGGGAACGAAGCACTCCTTATAAAGGGTGTGGACACCTTTCCCTAGCAAGACGCGTTTTCCCCATGGGGGGGAGAAACAAATCCGTGAGGCCAGTGGGCCAAAGCGGACAATATCTTGGCTAGCGATGGGTTGGGCCGTTACATCTCCACAACCTAGGGTTCTACGACAACCCTCGACACACACTACTGACAAACGAGCTAACATCCAACTGCCTGAACAGGCACAACTCTCCCCAGCATCTCAACCATGCTGGCCAACTCCAACTCCAACTCCTTGGGAGCCAAGAGGACCCGAAACGCTACCGAATGCGTCGTCCTCCTACTCAAACATCAGCCTCAACAAGGCTTCTACCCAAGAAAAGGATCCAAACAACTCTCTTAGCCAAGGCGATCAGAAACTGCGCGGCTTTGCTACCACCGCACTTGTTCAGTTTCCAACTGAACTCCAACCGATGGAACACCAAAAGTTCCTTCTCCACACGATGCTCAAAGCTGAGGCAACCTTTCTTTACCAAGGCATAACCATGCCACACCGAACTTACTTTAAACCAAGCCTCTACCAAGGGTGCTTACCCATAAGGCATCTAAATCCTCTCGCAAGGCATCAACTCATCTCGCCTCAAAGGCATCCAACTCGCCTCATGGCATCCAACTCGCCTCATAGGCATCCAGCTCATCTCATGAGCATCCAACTCAGGGTCCCTCTACTGAACCGAACTCGCATCTACGATGCTCAACTCTCCTCAGATCAAGGCACTCGAAGGTAGTTGACTACACTACCAACCACAAAGAAACTCTTGGCCTTAACACTAGCGCGAGACTCACGCGCACCAACACTTGCCAACCGACAAACCTGCTGACTTACTCAACCTCTAGAAACACTGGGAAGAGGCTCCGGCTCCTCTCGAGCATCCTTTCGCTTGTAGTCCATCGACTACCACTGAACTAGCCCTCTGGCACAACCTAAACAGGTGCAACTGCCATAAACGGATCCAAGGCTAAGGGAGTGCGCTGAACTCCGGACGGCATAGAACCATCTGCTATGCCCAAGCCAAACTCAAGCCTGAACCAGACTTAGTGCCAAAGTGGCACACCAACCAATGCACCTCAAGTGCTACTACTACCAAAACCACATCTTACTACAGATGGGGCTAGCAAGGTCACTACCTCAAGTGACAACAACTCTGGCTAGGCATACAAGGGCTCAACTCAAACAACCATGGCTATGGCATCTCATCAAACTGAAGGCTCACGGCCTACACTAGCATCTCCACATGATGCTCAACAAAACTCTGGCCGGATCTCTCAACATGCAGCAGCTAGGTCCACTCTAGGAGCTCACCAAGGAAGAGTGCTCAACTCTACCAAATATCTGAGGAAACTGGGCTGTTAAACAACAACAGGCTTGCAAGGGGGCAAAGATGTCTCTACATCTGCCTCAAGCCTCTAACACGGCAACTTGCCAATCAATCGGGCGACTGGTGGAGACTCTGCTAGTCCACCTCTCACAAGGGACTACCACCACCAAGCTCTTTGTACCAAACAAAGACAGAGGCGGCACATCTCGGCCTCTCGAGCAATGCAGGGCATCCCAACGCACGGATGCAAAACTCAAACCTGGCCAACCGCTTTACTACTAGCATCAGGACTTTCTAAAACATTGAGCTCTACATGCATCCACTTGCCAAACTGGGCGGCTCCATCAACGCCAACAAACTCATCTGAATAAACCTACTGATCATGCCCTCCCGGGAACCTCTCGGGGTACAAGAACTCGGGGAAATCTTTGAAACAAACTCTGTCAGCTGGGCTATCTGTGCCCGGGACTCCTCACACAACCCTGGACGCGGCCTCAACATCAACACGATCAGTTCAACTCCTCGGTCGAACATGCCAAGCGTCCTGCTCCTCTGGGTGCGATCAACATACTGGCGATCTGCACAAAGCATCTCCACCCTCTCACTAGGGGAAAAGCAGCAAGAATCTGGGCCACAAATGGCCCTACGGAGTCTAAGCTGCGCCTCCTCGGGGACGACGTCCCAGGGCATCCGAATCTATCTGGATACCTCAACAAGCTGCTAAATCATGCTCGCACTGTGGGAAGTTGGCATGATGGCTCTCTAAGCCCAAACCAACAACGAGTCAAAACCTGCTCGTCTCCGCTCCACAACTCTACACAAGGCAAACACTAGATGAAAAGTATTGTAAATTCTTACCCCTTTCTTTAAAACAGTAAACTTAGGCGCACTGATGGTTGTCTGAGTCCGATGATCATGGAAAAACGACATACAACAAAAGGTCAGTCTACAGATTCTATGACTCTGAGCTCTGATACCAACCTGTAACGACCCAACCCGAAAGCGTTCTAAAATAGGCCGTTACCTCAATGCATGCATTCAAATCTACAGAAAATTCGCAATAGGGTGTTCGGATTCTAAGTAAAAACTAAAACATAAAACATCCATTTAAAAAGTTAACATAATTTCCTGAAACCTATCCCTGTTTCCAAGCACCTGTTCCAAGACAAATACATTTACAAAACTTACTCTGATCAGAGATTTATTTCAAACATACAAACTTTACAATAGTTACAACAATGCTAGAATCCGGAAATACATTCAGAAAACACCCTAGGGCTCCGTGCCCAACTACATGCATTCAGAGAACATTTAAGTCATAAACATAAACATAAGACTCAGAGTTGAACAACGGGTTTTCCATGATCACAGCTCCTCCTCCAGCCATCCTGTCTCGCACCATGGTTACCTGTGGAAAACCACATAATAAGGGTGAGTAACGAATTACTCAGTAAGAATCCCCAACCGGGGTACAATACGATATAATCAGTCATCTAGTACCAAAGCATGCAAGCAAACAGCTACCAACATAGATCATGGCTCAACGAGCTCATAAAACAAGATCTCGAGTCATCGGAAGTCTCTTTCTTCCGGCCTAATGGATTGGATACACTGACCAATCCAGGACATCACCGAGGTATCTGTCACTCGGGGGGAATACACTGATCCCTAGAATGTCCTCAAGGGCCTCCTTGCCCTTGCACTAAACTGGACTTACGGGAGAGTACCCGAAGTCAGGCTCTAACGGAAGGAATGGTGTACTCACGACATTAGCCCGGGGGAGCTCTCCTAACCGGCAACTAACGTGTGTGCGCGCACACCGCATGCTCTCTGCAACCGGCGTAAATGCGGGGGTCTAAGGAAAACTACGCGGGCAGTGCACATGCCTATGACTCGAAGCGGTGTCGCGATCACGATGGCGCGAGGCCCTCGCGCCATCCATGCGGCTGATCCACCGACACTGAAGCTAAGAACCGGCCAAGGTAGGCTTACACCGTTGGTGGTTCCGCCTAGCGAGCTACAAACTAGGCATACGCCAATGAGGTAGCTAAGTCTCATTGGCTGCCACGGAGGGGGAGAAAAAGCAAGGTATGTTATGCTTTGCTCAATATCCGACCACTGGGGACAAAGTACGTTATGTCCGCTCAACCCTCAAGCAATGCTTCGCTTTACTCCCGACCGGTGGGGACAAGATACGTTATGTCCGCTCTCAGCCTCTGGATGATGACAAACCCTACAACTCTATCTAAGAGTACAGAGCAAAAATCAATGATTCATGGCTAGCAAACAATGACCGACATCAATCACATTTACTGTAATGACCCGACCCGAAAGGGGTTCTAAATAGGCCGTCACCTCAATGCATGCATTCAAATCTACAGAAAATTTGCAAGATGGTGTTTGGATTCTAAGTAAAAACTAAAACATGAAAACATCCATTTAAAAATCAACATAAATTCTCGAAAACTCGTCCCCTGTTTCCAAGCACCTGTTCCAAGACAAATACATTTCCAAAACATACTCTGATCAGAGATTTATTTAAAACATACAAACTTTACAACAATGCTAGAATCCGGAAATACATTCAGAAAACACCCTAGGGCTCCGTGCCCAACTACATGCATTTAGAGGACATTTAAATCATAAACATAAACATAAGACTCAGAGTTGAACAACGGGTTTTCCATGATCACAGCTCCTCCTCCAGCCATCCTGCCTCGCGCCATGGTTTCCTGAAAGATAAGTAAGGGTGAGTAACGAATTACTCAGTAAGAATCCCCAACCGGGGTACAATACGATATACATGGTCATCTAGCCGAAAGATATGCAAGCTATGAATATAAACACAGATAGAGCACATAGCTTAGCCCACACTTGGGCCTCGGATGCCAACTCAGGGTCTTAGTCCGGAAATAAATCACCACACCACACATCACACAAGTCGCCCTATACGAGAAACAAGTCCGGCCACTGCTCTCACTGTCGACGAAAGGTACACGGCTCACAATCCCGAGGAGCTCTCGATCGGTGGCTGTAATGAGCGTAAGCATGCACCGCGTGCTCTACCGCAGACTATGAGGGTTGCGAGTGGTCTCAAGGCAAGCGCCCATATCCGATCCACCACGCCTAACTAAATCTTTGGATCGGTGTCACCGACATAGGGTGTGAGACACTGACACGTAAACTATGTCGGCTGAACCACCGCACTGGGGCCAAGGAGCGGTCGTGGTAGGCTTACACCAGAAGCCGTCCTTGCCTTAACAGTGGCAATCGGGGCTACTACAAAACATGCCGAGGACATGCTTACCGTGCCGGGGGCGAGGCAATGCCAAGTCATCATCCCGACCGTTGGGGCATTAACAATCGCCTCCCTCACCCAAGATTGCGGGGCCTACCGCTTGGGTTAGCTAATCCTCACGGGGTCCGGGACGGAATGACTTGCTCGACGCCCCCGCCATGGATGCAAGGTACTTTATGCATCGGTCCGGATGATGCTATCTACACCGCACTTCTAACTTTGTCCTAGCAAGCAGAAAACAATTCCATAAAATCCAATACGTGCTCAAAAGAATACAACGAACCTAGCATGATACTACGAAGCAAGGAACAGATACGAGCATGCTAGAAAGGAACAACCTAGCATGGATTAACATGAGAATTAACCAGGAAAGTCATGCTAATCGGGAATTCAGATTAGAGCACTTATCACCAAACATGTCAATAAACACAAACAAGCATACAATCGGCAATCGCATAATATATCGCAGGTCCACACAACTCCGGTAAGAAATCCTTACCGCGGAAGACCTCTAAACACAAGAAACCTAAGCTGCGATCGAACCGAGAGCTAGCTAGCGAGAACCTAACAAAAAAACAACAATAATTACAATCAAAAGGCCCAAATATAATAAAACAAGCAGGCTCGGCCGGGAGCAACTCACGAGGCGCGACGGACACTGAACGAGCATTTGCTCGGGCTAAGGCAAAGAATTTGGCGCGATCGTATGCATGACGCGCTGTACTGGGACGCTGGTTGGGGGCGCGCTGAAAGCGCGGCGGCTGTGACACGGCGAGGGGCACGGCGAAGGCGTCGTCGCGGCGGCGAAGCGGCACTGGGCACGGCGATCGGCTGCTGCTGCTTAGCGGGCGGCGCTCGCTCTGCCGATCAGCTGGCTGCAACGCACCAGCGTCTTTGGGCGGAGACAGGCGGATCTGGTGCGGCGGGCTCGGGAGGAGCGGCGAGCGAAGTGCGGGCGAAGAGACGGCGGATCTCGCGCGCGAGCTCGGGCGATCAAGGCTGGCGGCGACGCGGCGATGGCGAAGGCGGCCGGCCGCACGGCGGGCGCGGCGACGACGAGCTGGCCACACGCTGGGCTGGGCTCATTTGAAATTTGCTCGAGAGAGAGAAAGAGAAAAGAGAGAGAGAGAGAGAGAGAGAGAGAGAGAGAGAAAAATGAATTTGGGAAAAATAAAAGAAATAAAGGAATAAAAAGGAAAATGGGAAAATAAAAGGGAAAAATGGGATTTAAATTCCATTTTCCATCCTTATCCACTTAAAACCTCAAAATCCCATTTCCCGGCTTCCTCTTTCGAGACCCGACCGAAGAAATCTATTCCAATCAATAAAACTCGCTAAAACCAACTCCCAAAATCAACACCAAGGGCCCGGGCTCGAATACCAAAGGAAGCACACAACCAACCATCACTTTGCAAAAATCCCAAATCACAACCGAACTCCCAAACGACTAGCCCAAACATCTCGGGACTCGCAGTCCAACCCAAACAAGCCACGGCCAAGGCAGGAGCTACCTCGAAGCCCTGAAAACCACAAATCCTGCCCGAAGAGCCAAAGGACCAAAATACCCCCAAGGGACAAAACCGCTCTAACGACCCAACCAACAACCGAAACTTGACCCGAAGGCACCTCGAAAACTGGGATAGAAAACTGGGCTGTTACAATACTCCCTCCTTTTAAGACTTTCGTCCTCGAAAGTCCTAAGACGAAACAGCTCCAGGAAAACTGCACTGAATCCAAACCAACCGAACTTCTCGGCTAAAACAACACCAACCTTCTTCGAAAACCAAAACCCTCTTGGGTTCTCAAAGGCTCAAAGCCACAAAGCTAACCATTCTGCCAAAGACTAGCTCAACAAAGACTGGGCAAAGCTAACCAAAAGGCCACTGCTCCGATCCGCTCAAGGATCTCAAAAGGCCTACAAACCAGGGGCTCAATCTAAACCCTACTAATCCAACACGGAACACCTCTCTACGGCCGAACACAAACTTTTCCATGAAAACCTACTAGCAACTGGCCAAAGAGAACATTGCCAGGCAAGGAAACAACCAACGCTCCTCTCAAGGAAATCTCGGCAGCAAGGACCAAACCCTCATAGGGCTACCAGCAACACAACAGCTTGAGGAGAACAGCCCAAAGGCTAACCAACCAATGCCACGGCACCTCTGTGCCAACTCTCTCAAGCGAGGCTCATTAACGCCAAGCTGCTGAAAGCACAACAACAAGAAGCAAAGCCCGAGAAGGAATTGCTCAGCAGAACTCAACTCAAGCTCATCGCGAGCAAAGCTCACCTCCAAGCTACCACTCAACTCTTAAGTCCAATTGGCTACTCAAAGGACTTCCTCCTTTTAGCCAAGGCCTAACTCAACTTCCAACCAGAAGCTCCACTCCCGAAACCTCACAAGGAAAACGGATGACGACAACCTCCAAGCTTACGGATCCTGAGCCACATGAATCTGCAAGACTACCTCGAAAGCTAACACTCGAGGCTGGCATCCAAGGAGCAACTCAACTACCACAGAGGCTAGGGGAAAAAGAAATTTTAAATCCCCAAAGAACCATCAACTTGCCAGAACAACTCAACTCTTACTGGCTGGCCTCCGCCCTTGCGGGAACAACAACTCTTGCTTGCTTACAACACAAAGCAGGGACCCTCTCGCTGGGCTGACCGCTGCGCTACACTGACCAACTACACAACTCAGGAGCTAAGCTGACTCCTGCCAAACGGGAAACGATTTTCCCAGCAAGCAAACTCTGAAGGGCAGCGAACTCCACACACGCTCACTGACTTGCTCAAACCCAAGGCAACAACAACCAACTCTCTTGGAAGCAACACCCAAGGGAAAACTCAACCAATCGGACCACCAATCCGAAACTAACAAAGACTTGCTCAAGCGCCGAGAGGAGGGGTCAACTCCCAAAACTTCTATCGACTAGGAACAAGACCTCGTATAACGCCCTCGGCTAGAACCGAACTAGCTCTCGAAACCACAAAAGAACCAAATCTTGGCCAAACACTCACAAGAGGCAGAACAACCTTTACTGCAGCCTCTAGAACACCATCCAAGAATCCGCTTAACTGGACAAACGACTACTTCCAAGCAGCCAACAAACTTTTCCTTCAAGCTAGCGCTTCCACCATCAACTCCAAGACCAAGGGAGTAACGACAACTCCCGAAGGAAACGACTCTTACAAGCAAGCAGACAACCAAAGGGAGAGAGCTCCACATCGCGCCTTTGTCTTGCTCCACTAGAGCAACAACATCTAATCTCGCGGGGCAACAACGGGGTCCACCACAATTTGAACCTCCAAATGCCAAACGGGGCAACTCAACATCTTGAAAACAGGAAAACAACCAATAGGGCACGAACCATTCGCCCCACGAGCAAAACTAATTTCTAGCAACTTCAATCCATACCGGGGCCAACACCAAGCATCAACCTGCCACCACACCGGAACCAATCCGGACTTTACTCCAAACAAACACTAGCTTGCTAGCCTACCAAGACTGCTAGCAACTCACCTGAGGCTACAAACTACACGCCTTCAGCTTGCCAACTGAAACTCACTACCTGGCCTGACTGAGCTCTGGAGAGGCTCTCCACAACCTAGGGTTCTTCGGCAACCCTCGACACACACACACTGCCTGAACCAACAACTCCAAATTCCAGCATCCCAACCATGCTGGCCAACTCCAACTCCTTGGGAACCTAGAGGACTCGAAACGCTACAGAATGCGTCATCCTCCTACTCAAAGCATCGGCCACAACATAACTTCTACCCAAGGAAAGATCCAAACAACTCTCTTAGCCATGACGATCAGAAACCACGCGGCTTAGCTACCACCGCTCTTGTCCAGTTTCCGACTGAACTCCAACCAACGATCAACAAAAAGATCCGCCAACCAAGCTTAGGTCCAACTTAACAAATCTTGCCTAAGCAACAACTTGATACCACGAGCACGGTATCCTTACCACCTCAACCAAAGCCTTACAACATCCACCTGGAGTCCAACTTCTCTAGAAACTGAGCACTAGATCTCCAAAGCAAACCCTACATGGATCCGAAACTCTCGCCACAGAACGAACCACACAAAACACACTTGTGTGTACAACTCCCAACCTTCCTTTAGAGATCCAAGACTAACAAGCGCTTTTCCAAAAAGCAACGCTAACTCCTGGCAGCGATACAAACAATCCAAGGAACACCAAAAGTTCCATCTCCACACGATACTCGAAGCTGAGGCAACCTTGCTCTACCAAAGCATAACCATGCCAAACCGAACTTACTTTATACCAAGCCTCTACCAAGGGTGCTTACCCCTAAGGCATCAAAAACCTCTCGCAAGGCATTAACTCATCTCGCCTGAAAAGCATCCAACTCATGGTCCCTCTGCTGGACCAAACTCGCATCTACAATGCTCAACTCTCCTCAGATTAAGGCACTCGAAGGTAGTTGACCGCACTACCAACCACAAAGAAATCTCTTGGCCTTAACACTAGCGCGAGACTCACGCGCACCAACACTTACCAACTGCCAACCTGCTGACTTACTCAACCTCCAGAAACACTGGAAAGAGGCTCCGGCTCCTCTCGAGCATCCTTTCGCTTGTAGTCCATCGACTACCACTAAACTAGCCCTCTGACACGACCTAAACAGGTGCCACTGCCATAAACGGATCCAAGGCTAAAGGAGTGCACTAAACTCCGAACGGCATAGAACCATCTGCTATGCCCAAGCCAAACTCAAGCCTCAACCAGACTTAGTGCCAAAACGGCACACCAACCAATGCACCTCAAGTGCCACTACTACCAAAACCACATCTTACTACCAATGGGGCCAACAAGGTCACAACCTCAAGTGACAAGAACTCTGGCTAGGCATACAAGGGCTCCAACTCCAAAAAACCATGCCTATGGCATCTCATCAAGCCGAAGGCTCACGGCCTACCCTTGCATCTCCACATGATGCTCAACAAAACTCTGGCCGGCTCTCTCAACGTGCAGCAGCTAGCTCCACTCCAGAAGCTCACCAAAAGAAGAGTGCTCAACTCTACCAAACATCTGAGGAAAACACCAACGTATCTAGTCCGAAGGGAACACTACTCACTGCACCCTTAACCACAGGGTTCCGGCTTACTGGCTGCAAACAACAACACTTTACAGGAGCACAAAAATGCCTCAACAATCTCCTCGAGAAGGTCGCCAACTCTGCGGCTACTCACCGGGCAATCAAACAATCTGCTAAGGCTCAAGATCAACACTTGAGCTGCCCAGGCTGGTCCACACGGGGACCTACTCCACAAACATCCACATCAGCACAATCATAGCTAACTCCTCTCTTGGAGTGGCATTCCAAGGAAAAACACCTCCACCCTCTCACTAGGGGAAAACCAACAACAGGGCCACAATTGGCCTAAGGGAGTCCAAGCTCTGCCTCCCACGGGGACGATGTCCCAGGGCATCCGAATCAATCTGGATACCTCAACAAGCCACAACATACATCACACACTGCGGGAAGTTGGCATGATGGCGCTCTAAGCCCAAACCAACAACGAGTCAGAACCTGCTCGACTCCGCTCCACAACACTACACAAGGCATACACTAGATGACAGGTATTGTAAATTCTTAACCCTTTTTCAACAACAAATAGTAAACTTAGGCGCACACTGATGGTGTCTTGAGTCTTGATGATCATGGAAAAACGACCTACAACAAAAGGTCAGTCTACAGAATCTATGACTCTGAGCTCTGATACCAACTGTAACGACCCGACCCGAAAGGGGTTCTAAATAGGCCGTCACCTCAATGCATGCATTCAAATCTACAGAAAATTTGCAAGATGGTGTTTGGATTCTAAGTAAAAACTAAAACATGAAAACATCCATTTAAAAATCAACATAAATTCTGAAACTTTGTCCCTGTTTCCAAGCACTGTTCCAAGACAAATACATTTCCAAAACATACTCGATCGAGATTTATTTAAAACATACAAACTTTACAACAATGCTAGAATCCGGAAATACATTGAGAAAACACCCTAGGGCTCGTGCCCAACTACATGCATTTAGAGGACATTTAAATCATAAACATAAACATAAGACTCAGAGTTGAACAACGGGTTTTCCATGATCACAGCTCCTCCTCCACCCATCATCGCCTCGCGCCATGGTTTCTGAAAGATAAGTAAGGGTGAGTAACGAATTACTCAAGTAAGAATCCTCAACCAGGGGTACAATACGATATACATGGTCATCTAGCCGAAAGATATGCAAGCTATGAATATAAACACAGATAGAGCACATAGCTTAGCCCACACTTGGGCCTCGGATGCCAACTCGTGGTCTTAGTCCAGGAAATAAATCACCACACCACACATCACACAAGTCGCCCTATACGAGAAACAAGTCCGGCCTCGGCACATCTCATCGTCGACGAAAGGTACAGCGGCTCACAATCCCGAGGAGCTCTCCGATCGGTATTTGTAATGAGCGTAAGCATGCACCGCGTGCTCTGCGCAGACTATGAGGGTTGCTGCGGTGCGAAGGCAAGTGCCCATATCCGATCCACCACGCCTAACTAAATCTTTGGATCGGTGTCACTGACATAGGGGTGTGAGACCTGGACACGTAAACTATGTCAGGCTGAACCACCGCACCTGGGGCCAAGGAACGGTCGTGGTAGGCTTACACCAGGAAGCCGTCCTTGCCTTAACAGGTGGCAATCAGGGGCTACTACCAAACATGCTGAGGACATGCCGGCTGCCGGGGACGAGGCAATGCCAAGTCATCATCCCGACCGTTGGGGCATTAACAACTGCCTCCCTCACCCAAGATTGCAGGGCCTACCGCTTGGGTTAGCTAATCCCTCACGGGGTCCAGGGACGGAATGACTTGCTCGACGCGTCCGCCATGGATGCAAGGTACTTTATGCATCGGGCCGGATGATGCTATCTACGCACTTCTAACTTTGTCTAGCAAGCGACAAACAATTCCATAAAATCCAATACGTGCTCAAAAGAATACAACGAACCTAGCATGATACTACGAAGCAAGGAGCAGATCTGAGCATGCTAGAAAGGAACAACCTAGCATGGATTAACATGAGAATTAACCGGGGAAAGTCATGCTAATCGGGAATTCAGATTAGAGCACTTATCACCAAACATGTCAATAAACACAAACAAGCATACAATCAAAGCAATCGCATAATATATCGCAGGTCCACACAACTCCGGTAAGAAATCCTTACGGCCGGAAGACCTCTAAACACAAGAAACCTAAGCTGCGATCGAACCCGAGCTAGCTAGCGAGAACCTAACAAAAACAACAATAATTACAATCAAAAGGCCCAAATATAATAAAACAAAGCGGGGCTCGGCTTCGAGGAGCAACTCACGAGGCGCGACGGACCTACGAACGAGCCATTTGCTCGGGCTAGGCAAAGCGGTGGCGCAAAGCTGGCGCTGGCGCGCGCGGCTACTTGACGATGACTGTGTAGGGGCACTGGCTTGGGCGCACGGGCGGCGAAGCGTGCGGCGTTGATACACGGCGAGGAACGCGAAGCGCGTCGCGCGCGGCGAAGCGGCGCGGCTGGGGCACAGGCGATCGGCGCTGCTGAAGCCGGGCGTCGGCTCGCCGATCAAAGCTGCAACGACGACGGCGTCTTTGGGCGAGACAGGCGGATCTGGTGCGACAGGCTCGGGTGGAGCGAGCGGCGGCCGGGCGAAGACGGCGGATCTGCGCGCGCGAGCTCGGGCGATCAAGGCTCTTGGCGGCGTCGCGATGGCGAAGGCGAAGGCCGGCCGTGGCGGCGACGCGCGAGCGGCGACGACGCTTCGGGCTGGCACGCTCGGCCGGTGAAAGAGAGAGAGAGAGAGAGAAAAAAAAGAGAGAGAGAGAGAAAAAAAATGAATTTGGGAAAAATAAAAGAAATAAAGGAATAAAAAGGAAAATGGGAAAATAAAAGGAAAAATGGGATTTAAATTCCATTTTCCATCCATATCCACTTAAAACCTCAAAATCCCATTTCCCGCTTCCTCTTTCGAGACCCGACCAAGAAATCTATTCCAATCAATAAAACTCGCTAAAACCAACTCCCAAAATCAACACCAAGGGCGGGCTCGAATCCCAAAGGAAGCACACAACCAACCATCACTTTGCAAAAATCCCAAATCACAACCGAACTCCCAAACGACTAGCCCAAACATCTCGGGACTCGTAATCCAACCCAAACAAGCCACGGCCAAGGCGGGAGCTACCTCGAAGCCACGAAAACCACAAATCTCGCCCGAAGAGCCAAAGGACCAAAATACCCCCAAGGGACAAAACCGCTCTAACGACCCAACCAACAACCGAAACTTGACCCGAAGGCACCTCGAAAACTGGGATAGAAAACTGGGCTGTTACATTTACCTAGCATGATACTACGAGCTTAAGCAAGAATCATAAGCATCTTTGTGAGAACAAACCTAGCATGGCACTAACATGTAAAATCAAGCAAACATGCTAGCGTAAATCAATCAAAGCCGATCTATTACTATCATGCTCATAACGATCGACAAACAAGCAAGGCATAATCATGAAAATATCGCAGGCCCACACAACTCGGTAAGAAATCCTTACGGCCGGAAGGCAACAACACACAATAAACTTAAGCTGCGATCGAACACGAGCAACCTATATCGAGCCAAACAAACACATCAATAATCATAAAATAGGCCTAAATACAATAAAATAAATAGGGCTCGGCTGAGGAGCAACTCACGAGGCGCCACGACACGCGAATGAGTTTGGCCGCGGGCTAGGCAAACCAAAGGGGTTGGCCTGGCGCTGCTGGGGCGCGAGAGGGCTCATCGGGCGCTACTGCATTGCAGCTGCTGGCTGGCTGGGCGCGCATGCGGACAGAACGCGGGCGGCACAGCTGGCGCGGCGCGGCTGACTGAGGACGGCGCCGCGCGCCGCGCCCGAGCGACACGACGCGCGACAGGCGAGCTTCGGCGACCGGCGCGGACGCGACTGGCGACAACTGTGGCGAGGCTCGGGCGACACGAGCTGGCGACACGACGCAGCGGCAGATCGCGGCTTCGGCCGCGACAAAGGCGCGTGTGGGCGACGACACGGACGAGGCGAGGCGAGCTCGGGGCGGCGACGCGACGGCACTGGCGAGGGCGGGCGACGCTTCGCGAAGCTAGGGCTAAATTTGGCGATGGCACGACACAGGCAGCGGCGAGGCGCGCGGCCGGGCTGGCGAATGGTGCGCTCTGGCCGGGCTGGTCGCTCGGAATGGGGTGGGCGAGCCAAAGGGTTTTCGGGCCGGGTTGGGGGCTCGGGGAGAGAGAGAGAGAGAAAAGAGATTTGGGAAATAAATAAATAAAAGAAAAATGGGAATTTAGAAAATAAAAGGAAAAATAAAAGAAAAATGGGAAAAAGGGAATAAATGGGATTTTTATCCAAAATCCATCCTTATCCATTTAAAAACCTTAAAATCCCATTTCCCGGCTTCCTCCTTCGAGACCTGACCGAAGCAATCTTTTCCAATCAACAAATCTCACTTAAATCCAACTCTCAAACCAACAATAAGGGCCCGGGCTCGAATCCCAAAGGAAACACCCAACAACCAATACTTTGCCAAAGCCCAAACCACAACCGAGCATCCAACCGACTAGCCCAAACACCTCGGGACTCGCAGCCACCAACAAACAAGCCTCGACAAAGGCAGGAGCTACCTCGTAGCCCTGAAAACCACAAATCCTGCCCGGAGAGCAAAATGACCAAAATACCCCCAAGGGTCCAAACGGCTCTAAAACCCAACCAAACAACCGAATCTTGACCCGAAGGCACCTCAAAAACTGGAATAGGAAACTGGGCTGTTACATATAATCATTTATCTTTATGAATACATTTTTTCATTTTATTCAATTGTATCTTTTAGATATTTTCTAACACAAAAATTAAAATGTAATTAATAAATTTAATCACCTGCAACGAAAACGTAATTAAAAATAAAGCTATACCTCTAGCCATTATTTTGGTAACCGAGAGATGAAGGTCAATGCATACCTCTCAACGAACACAACAATGAACACATCAGCCGCGGAACTCTTGGTTCTTCTACACCCTCACTCTTCCTAACTTAAATGGTGTGATTAATTTTCTCTTGTCACCGAAAAAATTTCTATACATTGTTTTTTTCATTAAAAAACAATGATAAAAAGAAAAATAAATAAATGGTTGTAAAATAATGGGTAGTGGGGTGGTTATTAAATCATGGGTTATCTTGAGATCAATGGGCACTTATAAATGAGAAAATTTTTAATGATCAATATTAATTAAAAATATTTCCAACAGTATCTACATATATTATTTATATATTTTTTGTTTTATTTCTTAAGTATATATTTTTTTATTCATTTTTTAAATTCAACAAGTAGGGTGTAGATAAAAAAAATGGTAATCTCTTAATAAAATTTTTTATATATGATGTTTACTAAAATTCTTCTCTTTTTATTTTTGAAAAGAAATAGAATTTTGTATTAATGAGAAAAACAATCAATCTTCTCATTTTTACATTTCTTCTTTTTTTTTTATGAACATATTCTTTCCTTTCGTTATTTTCTTTTTTATTTTTATAAATAATTTTAAAATATTAAAAACTATTCTTAAAAATATAAGTATACTTTTTTTTTGAAACAAGGAATATAAGTATACTTTACACTTCTTGTATAAATATTATTACTGGCCCAACATGTTATTTTTACAAAAATAAATCTCCAAATTAGTTAGGAAAAAATAATTTTGAAGTTTCTGATTTTGAAGTCTAGTTTCTATTTAATTGATATGTTTCAAAATAAAATACTTTTACCTTTGACATTTTAATAATACATAGTTGATTTTAAGGTAACAAAATCATTAGTTACACATCGGACTTAACAAAAATAAGGATTATAAATAATTTTAAATTCCATTATATTGATAAAAAAAGAAGAAGATTATTTTAGGCTTGGTGTAAATTTAAATTCTTTTAAAAGAAACCCAAAATAGAAATGTTAAAGTTGTAAGTAGGGATACAAGTTAAACTGAAAAACTGCCCAAACCGACACTGATTTGAGCTGGAACCGATTTAAGTGTTTGGAGTCGGTTTATAAAATTGGAAAACCGAATATTTGCAGTTCGGTTTCGATTAATCTGGAATAGAGCCGATCGATAATAAATAAAATAATATTAGAATGATGTTACGAAATAAACAAATCGTTCAACTGACATCTGTGGATCCGCACCTCATGCATTCCGGCTTACAACTCAACAAAAGATGTTAATAATTGCATGGTTAAAATACCATTTTTATCCTTAGTCTTTTAGCTTTGTTCTAATTTGGGTTATAAATTTTTATAAGAGTCTAATTTTAATCATTGATCTTTTACATTTATTTCTTTTTTGATCCATAAACTTTAAATTTTATTTAATTATGATCCATAAATTTTCAAATGTTTAATTTTAATCCATAAACTTAAAAAAATAAAAATTGATCTTTATAGAAAATTTCTTTTGTTATTTTATTTTTTTAAAATTACCATATTTCTCTGTAAGTTTAAAAAAATATGTTAATTTTAACATATTTTATTTACTTGTATTAAAATTATTAATATTATCGTACTCATTTTAATTAACATTAACTTAAAGTTTATCATAGGAATCAATTTATTATTATTATTATTATTATTATTTAAATTTAAAGATTAAAATTGATATTTTAAAATCAAGGGCCAAAATGGAACAAACTTGAAAGTATAGAAAATAAAATATGACTTTTGAAAGTGTTAAGGACCAAAATAAAACAATATAAACAAAAACAAAAATAGCATTTCAACCAAGGGTAAAATATAAATTTAGTCTCCATGATTTGAACAAATAATCTGAACAACAGTCATCCATTTATTATTCACATAATCTTTCATTTGATATAATTTTGAATTCATTATGATTTACAAGAAATGAAAAATGGGAAGCTTTTGGAAATGAATCAGATTGATTACGAAGAAATCCGGAGAAAGAGGTTTTGAAAAAAACAAAAACAAAAAAAAAACAAAGCTTTTTTTTTTTTTATGGAGAAAATAACCAAAGCTTTGATTAAAGGAAAGGGAAAATGGGTTGAAAAAAATATCTAATTTGCCCCGTTAAAAACGATTATACAAGAAGAAGAATTATAAAAGAAAAAAAAAGGGGGGACCTTAGGATAGGTTCGGATAGAGTGAATTGGAAAGAGAAGAAATTGGAAAGGAAGGGATGAGAAGGAAAGTGAGAGTAAGTTTATATTTTGTGGATAAATAAAGAAAAAGAGTGATAATAAATAAATATTTGATGAGATAGCAGGGGAACGAAAAACATGTATTTTTTTAAAATTTAATTTATTTATAAAATAGATATTTAGTAATTTTTTTTAAGATAATAATAATTTAATATATAATTTATTTATTGATTAAATATTATTTTAAAAATTATTCATTTAATTTACTATTTAAATAATATTTGAAATTTAATAGATCTTAAAACTTTTTATAGAATAATTCAAATAATTAGATCTCATATTTGAATTGATAATAATAAAAAAATTATGTAAACAAAATTAAATCAGAAGTTAATTAGTTTAGTTACGATTTTTAATTTTTTTTTTAAATATTTTAATTAATTTAGAAATATTATATCTCACGAAAATAAAATATATAAATATGTATCTAAATTCCTTTTTAAAAGAATGTAGTCATTTTAAAATTATTATATTTTGTATACTTGAATTTTAACATGGCGTTGCACGTGATAATTTTTTAAATAATAAATTATATATATTTAATAAAATATGTAATATATATATATATATTTATAATTATAAATTATTTCCTACATTTTTGCACTAAATTTAAATTATCAAATAATAATTTCAATATAACATTGAATTTTATAACTATTTTTTCACGTTAATTAAATTTATTAAAATTTACATTTATGTTAAAAAACAGTCATTATTTTATTTTGAGCTAAAAAAATAATAGGTGTTATTATTTTTTTAAAAAAAACTTAATAAAATTTATGACATTAAAATTAAATTTTATGTCTGATTTTTTAAAATCGATACTGTTTAGTTGTTTCTCAATTTATCTATTAATAGACCACTTACTATTGAATTATAAAATTTATAACAGTTATATCATTATTATAATTATAAATATAAATAAACTAAATATATTTATTAGTATACATTTATAACTTACCTTTAATCTCAAATGATAATTTTATCATTCTTAAAAAAAAAATTTCACATCTCCAAGTCTCAACAATTAACCAACAAAAGATCCTTACAAAAATTATTGCAACAAAAGAAAGGTTAGATGAAAGTTATGGTAAATAATCCAACAAAAATAAGATAACTACATTTTTTCTCATAAAACAAAAAGAAACCAAGAAAGGTAACCTCAAGCAAACAGAAAGTTTGAAATGTGTTTGTAAATAAAATATAGAGAACTATATGTATAGTATCAAATGTGTTTGTAAACAAAATATAGTGAACTATATGTATAGTAATAGTAGGAAATCATTGTTACAAAACTTTTGAAACTGATTCAAGCACTTTAGCCTCACTTTTCAAACATTTTTTTCAAGATCTTCAAATCTTTTTTTGAAAGGCAACAATTATGCAAAACATCCTACCAACACAAAAATTATTGCAACAAAAAAAAAACTTAAGGTAAATAATCAAACAAAAATAAGATAAATTATTATAAAATAAAAAACAAAAAAAATAAAATGTCAAATAAAATATACGAGATTTGGTAAAGATATCTTATTTTATAGGTTATAAAGATGATGAAAATTTAAATGATATTAAAAATATTTTCATTTGATTGTTTAAATCTCTTATCTTCTAACTTAGTCATAAAATTAATGAGATTTGATAAAAATATTTTATCTTCCACGGATGAAAATTTAAATGATATTTTAAATATTTTCTACATTATTTGCATTTAATTTTTTTTTTATTTTATATTTCAATAGATGACATGTTTGAATTTAGAGTATATGTTAAGAGGTAAAATCGTCCAAAAATAATTTTTTGCTTAAACCACACTTTAAATAGTATGATATGATATGCCTTTAAAAAATGAGATTTCATTTCATTTATTAGCTAAATAAAATTTTAAAATTTTGTAAATATCAATTATTAATATATGACATATAATTTATAAATTGACAAGGGAAGGGAAGAGATATATCTCTTCCCAATATTTGACCATTGAGTTGTAATAACCTTGCTCAACCCGTCGTGTGGAGTCTACGCATTTTTTTTTTTAATTTTGAGTTTTTTTAGTTATTTTATATCTTTAATTTTCTTTTTTGAATTAATACCTTTTACTTTCATAAGTATACATTTAAATTCAGTTTCGAGTTTTTATATTTTAATTATATGTATATATATATATATATATTTAATTATCAAATAAATATTTATTTTTAATATCATTTTTTTAATAGTATTTATTTAAAAGTAAATTGTCAAAGTTATGATTCAAACCTGACCAAACACCTTCTTAATCTTAAATCTCAATTCTCAACATTAATATTGTTGAAAAGTTGCAAAATATCAAAATACAATTTTTGTGAACAACTTTTAAACAAAAAAAAAGAGTTAATTTTAACATTTATTATTTAAATTCAATTGAAAATTAAGTACATTTTGATTATTAAAATTAAAGTAAAACAATTGGATGGATTAAATTTGATAATGGAAACAAAAAACAATGAAAATGATCAAATAGCATTTTTTTAAAACAAGAATAATTACCTATATAATTTAAAGAACGTGATATATCTAAAAAATACATGATAAATAATATATTTTGAAAAGAAAATAGATACAAATATATAATATATAATGTATAAAAATAATAGAATAAGTTAAATGGTCAAAATATAAGAGTGAAGTTTACAAAAATATTGATTTAGAAAAGCATAAAATGAACAGATATTCGGGAAAATACATAAAATGAAAACGTAATATAAAAGAGGAAAAGAAATTTAAAGAATACAAGCGAAATGGTGGGAGAGGCGTAGGGAGGAAATTGGCGATTAGGGCGGAGAAGAAAAGCGTTAGGATGGTTGCTTCCGCAGGTGCCGGCGACGATGGATTGAAGAAGCTGGAGTACTTATCCCTCGTCTCCAAGGTATGCTCTGAGCTCGAAACTCATTTAGGTTTTGGCGACAAAGTTCTTGCAGAGTTTATTACCGAGATGGGCCGGAGCTGTGAGTCGGTGGATGAGTTCGATTCCAAATTGAAAGACAACGGCGCTGAAATGCCCGATTACTTTGTTCGCTCGCTTTTGAGGATCATTCACCTTATTCTTCCACCCCCGAAGGGTAACAATCAAAAGGAGCTGAAGAAGGACAAGGAATCTGATGCCAACAAGACTAAGTTTCGGGCCTTGGCGATTCACGACGATACGGGTAGAGCCAAGGAGCTCGAGAAGGAAATTGAATTGGAGCTTCGCCAGAAGCGTGGGGACAGACAGGAAGAAGATCATCGACACAAGGGAAGAGATAGAGATAAAGATAGAGATAGAGATAGAGATAGAGATCGAGATAGGTACCGGGATCGGGAGCGGGGTAGGGATAGAGATAGGCATAGAGACAGATATGAAAGGGATGAGAGACATGGTGGCAGGGATCATGAGGATGGTGATGGTGATGATTACCGGAGAAGCGGAAGGCAAAGGGACCAGAATAGGAATCAAGAAGATGAGCGTTATGGGGGTGATGCACAAGCTGGTAATGGCAACTGGAGAGGTGATAGGGACAATCATACACACAATGTGCGACACCGCCCAGTTGATCAAGAACCTGAACTGTACCAGGTCTACAAGGGTAGAGTTTCCAGAGTGATGGACACGGGGTGCTTTGTCCAACTGAGTGATCTCAGAGGCAAGGAGGGTCTTGTTCATGTTTCTCAGATGGCTACCCGAAGGATTACCAATGCCAAGGATGTTGTAAAGCGGGATCAAGAAGTTTATGTCAAGGTAATTTCAGTTTCAGGTCAAAAGTTGAGCCTTTCTATGAGGGATGTTGATCAGCATTCTGGTAAGGATTTACTGCCATTAAAGAAGAAAGACGATGACGATGGTCCTAGAATGAATCCTTCAGATTCGAAGGATGGTGGCCCGGTGGTTAGAACTGGCCTTTCTGGGATTAAGATTGTGGAAGATGATGTTACTGTCCCTTCACGCAGACCTTTGAAGAGAATGAGCTCACCTGAGAGATGGGAAGCTAAACAAATGATTGCTTCCGGGGTTTTAAGCGTAGGCGAGTATCCTTCTTATGATGATGAGGGAGATGGGTTATTATATCAAGAGGAGGGTGCCGAAGAAGAGCTTGAGATTGAGTTGAATGAGGACGAGCCAGCATTTCTGCACGGCCAAAGCAGATACTCAATTGACATGTCACCAGTTAAGATATTCAAAAATCCAGAAGGATCACTAAGTCGAGCAGCTGCACTTCAATCTGCACTCATTAAGGAGCGTAGAGAAGTTCGTGAGCAACAACAGAGGACCATGCTCGATTCAATTCCGAAGGATCTTAATCGACCTTGGGAAGACCCTATGCCAGAGACTGGTGAGAGACATCTTGCACAGGAGCTCAGGGGTGTTGGCTTGTCGGCCTATGATATGCCTGAGTGGAAGAAGGATGCCTATGGAAAGGATATTAGTTTTGGGCAGAAGTCAAAGCTTTCTCTCCAAGAACAGAGGCAGAGCTTGCCCATTTACAAGCTAAAGAAAGAACTTGTTCAAGCGGTTCATGATAATCAAGTACTTGTTGTCATTGGTGAGACTGGTTCAGGTAAGACAACACAGGTAACTCAGTATCTTGCTGAAGCAGGGTACACTACATCTGGTAAAATTGGATGTACTCAACCACGTAGGGTGGCTGCGATGTCTGTTGCAAAGAGGGTTGCTGAAGAGTTTGGTTGTCGCTTAGGAGAGGAAGTTGGATATGCAATTCGTTTTGAGGATTGTACTGGACCTGATACTGTGATAAAGTATATGACTGATGGTATGCTTCTAAGGGAGATTTTGATAGATGATAATTTGTCTCAGTACTCGGTAATCATGCTTGATGAAGCTCACGAGAGAACAATTTTCACTGATGTTCTTTTTGGGTTGCTGAAGAAACTTGTGAAAAGAAGACCCGACCTTCGTCTGATTGTCACATCTGCTACCTTAGATGCCGAAAAGTTTTCAGGATATTTCTTTAATTGTAATATCTTTACAATTCCTGGGAGAACTTTCCCTGTAGAGATCCTCTATACCAAGCAGCCGGAAACTGATTATCTTGATGCAGCTTTAATCACTGTCATGCAGATCCACTTGACAGAACCTGAGGGTGACATACTTCTTTTCTTGACTGGTCAGGAGGAGATTGATTTTTCATGTCAGTCTCTATATGAGAGAATGAAAGGTCTTGGTAAAAATGTTCCTGAGTTAATTATTCTACCAGTCTACAGTGCCTTGCCCAGTGAAATGCAGTCCAGGATTTTTGAACCAGCTCCTCCTGGTAAGAGAAAAGTTGTAGTGGCTACTAATATTGCTGAGGCTTCATTGACAATAGATGGAATATTTTATGTTATTGATCCTGGGTTTGCTAAGCAGAATGTATATAACCCAAAGCAAGGGCTTGATTCTCTTGTTATTACACCAATCTCACAAGCATCGGCCAAACAACGTGCGGGTCGTGCTGGGAGAACAGGACCTGGAAAATGTTACCGCCTCTATACTGAGAGTGCTTATCGCAATGAAATGTCTCCGACATCAATACCAGAAATCCAGAGGATAAATCTTGGTCATACTACTCTTACTATGAAAGCAATGGGGATAAATGATCTTCTGTCATTTGATTTTATGGATCCACCTTCACCCCAAGCTCTAATTTCTGCGATGGAACAACTTTACAGTCTTGGAGCACTTGATGAAGAAGGACTTCTGACTAAGTTGGGTAGAAAAATGGCTGAATTTCCATTAGATCCACCTTTGTCTAAGATGCTGCTAGCCAGTGTGGATCTTGGATGCAGTGATGAGATTTTGACCATAATTGCGATGATTCAGACTGGAAATATCTTTTACAGACCAAGGGAAAAACAAGCCCAGGCTGATCAGAAAAGGGCCAAGTTTTTCCAGCCAGAGGGAGATCATCTGACTTTGCTTGCAGTTTATGAGGCGTGGAAAGCCAAAAACTTTTCAGGCCCATGGTGTTTTGAGAACTTTGTTCAATCTCGATCCTTGAGGAGAGCGCAGGATGTGAGGAAACAACTTCTTTCAATTATGGACAAGTATGATGTTCTAGCCTTCTCTTGATATTATCTTGTTAAATGATTTTCTTTAGCTACAGTTGTCTATTGATTCTTCTTTCTTGTCTTGCACTCTTGCATGCATACCTTTGTTTTCCTTTCTTTTGGATATCCGTGAGTGTTTGGTCAGCTTACACGTGCTGACTATTCTCACGGGACAAATCGTCTTACCCCACAACATTTGATTGTCAAGGAAAATCATAGGAAATTAATTCCTAGGTAAGTGGTCACTATGGATTGCTCATAATGGTTTTCCAGGTCCACTTGACATTTAAATGAGCTTGTCATATAGTTTACATGTAACGGTCAACAAAGTAGTAGAGATGGTTGGGTTGAGAGAAGTAGAGATGGTTGGGTTGAGTTGAGAGAAATAGACTGAATCTTTTGAGAGGTGAAAAGGCATGCCAAAATTTGGGAGGTTAGGATTAATGCCTATCTGTAGGATTTAAGCCTCTTTGCGGGCATCAATTAAGTATGAGCTAAAATCTTATTTTGTTGGATTGGAGTCCTTTTTCTGTAATTTAGGTATGGATTCTTTTGTTGGGCTGGGCTTGTTGTGCATTCTTTCATTTTTCTAAACGAAAGTACGGTTTCTTACTCCAAATCAAAGCATTTAGTTTACTTGAGGAATGAAATCTAGTATAAAATAAAATAAGAAACACTTCAGTACTAATATATTTTGCCTGGATAGAAACAGGCTGAACCAGCAAACTATTTTTTCTGAATCTTGAGTGAGCAAGTGTGAGCATTTTCTTGTTAAGAATGGAAAATGTAATTGACTGAATTTTCGATGCATAATTATGTTTGTATGCAGAAAATTAAGCTAAAACGATTTTGGAGGCGTAGGTTCTGCCAACTATACTTTTCTTTTCATTGGGCTTGTGCTAAGATTCTTTTCATTGGGCTTGTGCTAAGATTCTTAGCTGAATATCGTATATAGGCTACGATTGGGAATTTTGCATCTTGATTCCCTGGAAAATTTCAGCTATTGTTTTACCTTTATCTTCTATTTCTTCCTTGACATTCAAATGTTGTAGCCTTGTGACCCAGCCAACACCGTCATGGATAAATAAAAAAACTTTATCTACTATTCTTATAATCAGTAGCTTTCCTTATCCATCATCATTAGATCTAGTTGCTAATTGCTATCAATCTCTCGGATGCTAATGTCTTACTGTTCCTTTAAGTTTCCCCCTTTCTAACTCAAACACGTTTGCCGAATTTCAGGTATAAATTGGATGTGGTGAGTGCTGGCAAGAATTTCACTCAGATTAGAAAGGCAATCACAGCTGGGTTCTTTTTCCATGCAGCCAGAAAGGATCCTCAAGAGGGTTATCGGACCCTAGTCGAGAACCAACCGGTTTATATCCATCCGAGCAGTGCGTTATTCCAGAGGCAACCTGACTGGGTTATATACCACGAGCTTGTCATGACAACAAAAGAATACATGCGTGAAGTGACAGTTATAGATCCCAAATGGCTGGTCGAATTAGCTCCAAGATACTTTAAAGTTTCTGACCCGACAAAGATGAGTAAACGAAAGCGGCAAGAGCGTATTGAACCACTCTACGACAGATATCATGAACCGAACTCTTGGCGATTGAGTAAGAGACGAGCTTAATTAATGTGTCTGTGCTATATTTGCCTGACTAGGTTTGAAGCTTGCCATAAATTTTATCCAAAAAAAATCCTGTTGTATAAGCTCTCGAGGGTTAATCCATTAAAAATGATCTTTGCATTTATATATGAGCAAAGTTTTTGTCTCCCCATGAATGTTGTTGGTTGGAGATCTTTTAGATGTAGTTTTCTGGGAGAAAGGGTGGGGAACTTGGGTGCAAACTCTTCCTTCTCCCTCACTTATGCATTGAATTATGGTTATTGATTGGAGATGTCCAACGGGGCGGGGACGGGGAAGGCTTTACCGTCCCCATCCCCGCCATTATTTTTATTTCCCGTCCCCGCGAAATTCACCATATTATTTTACGGGGATCGGGGTGGGGATTCCCCATGTAGTATTTGCAGGGGTCGGGTTCCCCACGGGTAATTTGTCACAATTTTTTTTAATATAGCTTTGAATAGTTTTATTTTGATATTCATCATATTAGTTTTTTCTTTTGATATTCATCATATTAGTGTTTTCTTTAGTATTAAATAATTAATGCCTATAAAATGGAAAAAAAAACTATAAAAATGCTATGTCTTATTATTTTTTTTAAAAAGCCACTATATTCTTTTTTTCTTAAATGAAGAGCTTTATTTTTTTTTTTCCAAAAAGTTACAATGGTACCGTACTACAATTTTTTTTTAAATCTACTATATTGTTCTTTCTTAAATCAATATTTCTCACAAATTTGTCAAAATATACACCCCACTATTAAAAACACATGTATAATGAAGTAACATTAACACAATTTTATTTGAAATATGAAAATTATTCTTTAAAAGATAAATATCGGGGCGGGGATGGGGATCACATTTCCCATCCCCATGAAAATTTTCTCCCTGCTTACTCCCCCATTTCCCATGAAATTGGAGATTCACTGCCTCGTCTGAGGCTGGGGCCCTAGCCCCACTGTTTAAATGGATATTGATAATTCGTGCAACTTAGTTTATTAGTTCAATTTAAAGTGGGCTCTTTATTCCCACTCCGTGGAGGTATTTAAAATCGATACAAGACAAATGTGAAGTCAGATGCAAGGAGTGGTTTTTATGTACGAGAATCCTCAAACCTGATCAAGATCCGACTCAACAGGGGTGTTGATGCTTTCTAACCTGCAATATCAATCACTTACACAAGGTACGGCCCAAATAACACTTGTACACCAACTTATCTGTCATTTTCATTTCAGTACAAAAATTTGCTTTTCAATGACAAGAAGAATAAGATGAAAATCTATGTTTGGAGTCGAGAAAACCATTATTTATATTTGGAGTGTAAAGATGGATTAGGAGATATATTTTTAAAAAATGAATAGTGGTTAAGGGGGAATGAAGTTATGGGATATAGGAAGATGAATAGTAATTATGGGAGAATGATTGTTGAGAGCTCCAAGGAATTGTTCTCCATCTCGAGGTTGAACCCCCTTTGCTCCAAACACTCCTGTAATGTTGATAATTCACCATACCAAAGTGGAAAATAAGGTGTTTGGGTCATCCCTGCATGTTCTGTCACACTGTGGAAAAACAAATATGATTAGCTGCATTACAAGCTTCCAGAGGCCTAAATTTGATACAAAACTAAGGAAAAACAAATAAAATACAGATTTGTAGGTCTTCAATGAGATGGTTAAATTTAATTTCATTCTTTCTATCCAGTTATGAAGTAACGCATTCAAATATCAATAGAATGTCTGTTTAACATTCATAAGAAGACAAGGATTTTCAAAGAGAAGCAGGGCAGGTGAAAACAACATACCTGTGCACTAGCCGAAGCATTGACCTCAACATGACAAACATAACTAAAAAAAGGATTTAAATCCAAGAAGAACAAGGTTGAGGGGTTGAAAAATAAATCAAAAAAGAAGAAAGTGCAAGTATTTAAACACAAGGATCTACAACTCTGAGGAATGAGCACACATGGTATATAAAAAAAAATGATAAGAAAATGGAAGTTCTTCAAGTTCTAGTTGACAATTTAATTGACAAAAAAGCTTACATTTTCATAAACTTATGGATACTTAGTGCTGAGATGTTTGCTAATAAGTTTAGAACTCGGTTTTCCATGAGAAACTAACCTTTGCCCAAGGAAGCTTGTATCCTATGCCTATCACAGATGAATAAAAGTGGCTTCAAATGCTCAATTCAATATGACAGGCTACTCAAAAATTGTCACCATATACCATCGCAAATGTGTATACTTTTTCTTTAGATCACTTTATTGCAACACATTCAATCCATGTGCACTACCTTCATGAGACAAGAAGAAAAAGAAAGTTTGATCTCGTGCATGAGAACAACAGTCTAAGTATTTACTTGCCACTACTCATTGTTAGGTTCATTGATTCACATCATCACACAACCAAGTAACCAACAGAATAATGCCATGTGAATAATGGACCTTGAAGCAAACTTACCAAGAATTACACCATTTTGATTAACCTCTCAATCTAAATGAGAGTTTTCTACCACAATCACTTATATAACTTTTCTATGAAACGAGATTTTCCGGCACAACCATCGATGATAACCCATCAATCCAACTCAAGGTTTTATCTTCACCAAACCCTCATTTCCAAAACTCTCTATCCAAACACACCATATCATTAGTTTTAGAAAATTAAAACTACATATTCCTGGTTAAAATTTCGAACACTCCCCAACTTGATACAAAAACATCTTCCGCTCATATACATTCATGTTAAATTGAATTGAAATATTAAATTACATCCACTTAAAAAAAATGAGTGCAGAGATGAATACTTCAGATATGTCAAGACGATCAGTCCCTGGTGTCCATTGAATATCCTGAAAATCTTTGTTTTGTTGGACAAATAATCTAGAAGAATATAAGATTGAAAAAGACAGTGAATTTGTAAAACTTGTTAGTGTATAAGTATAGCTGGAACCTTCAATGTGTTGGAATAAACTTTAATGCAATTTATTAATATGTTTAATTGTTGTAATTGAGGAATTAATAGGTATACAATTAAGAAATTAATGTATATTTGATTATGGAGCTAATTAAGGAATTAGTTGATTCTTAATTGGGAATTAATGGGAAACGTATTTGGTAAATATAAAACCAAATATGGTTAAGAATTGTAGGAGTCCCGCAGGCTAAGTTTTGTGATAGGCTATAAATAGAGTGCTCATTCATAGAGCAAAGTAGAGAGAAAAGAAGTGAAAGATGAAGAGAGTTATTTGAGAAATAAAGTGTTTTTATTCGAATTTGTGTTTTATTATTTTGTTATTCGAATTTAGTTTCTACAAATTGGTATCAGAGCCGATGGCAAACGTGACAGATCAAATGCCGTTGCGACAATTGACGAAGGAGAATTATGAGAATTGGAGCATCTAAATGAAAGCTCTTCTCGAATCTCATGATACATGGGAAGTGGTCGAAAAAGGTTTCGTACAACCAGTAGATATTGCGGAATACAATGCGAATCAAACCAAAGCATTGAAAGAGACGGATAAAACGCCATTGTACATGTTGTTCCGTGTAGTTGACGAATCGGGCTTTGAGAAGATTGTGAGCACAACTACTTCGAAAGAAGCGTGGGACACTTTAGAGAAAGTGTTCAAAGGAGCCAACTGAGTCAAGAAAATGCGTCTTCAAATTCTTCGCGGCGAGTTAAAGAGCATAAAGATGAAGGAGTCAGAAAGTGTATCTGACTACATCACAAGTGTGCAGATGGTGGTGAATCAACTCAATCGCAATGGCGAAAAGCTAACAAATGCATGAGTTGTGGAGAAGATTTTGAGATAGTGGACGGATAATTTGGAGAATGTGGTTTGCGTGATAGAGGAGTCAAAGGATCTGGCGACGCTCATAGTAGACGAGCTTGCAGGTTCTCTTGAAGCACACGAGCAGCGTAAGAACAAGAAGAAAGAGGAAACGATAGAGCAAACGATTCAAACCAAGGCGTCAATCGAAGATGAAGAGGTACTCTATTCTAAACAATTGCACAGTAGAGGTCGCGACCATGGAGGTTGTAGATATGGTCGTAGTTGTAACAGCCTGACCAATCGCTAGTCAAAGCGACAATTATGCGAAGAAGGGACACACGAGTCAAGCAAATTGGTGCAGAAGACGACGTGGTCCAAGAAGAGGGGTAGATCAAATCAGTCAAATATTGAATGCTACAAGTGTCACAAGTATGGTCACTATTCGAGTGATTGCTATTTCGAAAAATGATACAATTGCAGTGAAAAAGGGCATTTTGCGAGAGATTGTCGTGCATATAAAAGGGTTGAATAAACAACCAACTTAGTAGTAGAAAACAATGTGAATGAAGGTGTTCTATTGATGGCGCATAAATAATGAAGCGACAATAATGATACTATGTGGTATCTTGACTCAGGGGCAAGCAACCATATGTGCGGACACGAGCATCTGTTCAAAGTGATGTGAAAAATTGAAAATGGTCATGTGTTCTTTTAGCGATGCATCAAAAGTAAAGGTAAAAGACAAAGATACGATCTCTTTTGTATAGAAGAATGGCTTGACAAGGTCAATCCAAGACGTTTATTATGTACCAAATCTTTAAAAAACTATTTTGAGTTTGGGGCAACTCAGAGAGAAGGATTATTCTGTATTTTTGAAAGACCTGTTGTTGCATTTGAGGGACAAGAAAGAGCATTTGGTCGCTCGAGTAGAGATGGGAAGACATCGCATGTATAGGCTAAATATGAGAAGTGTGCGAGAAAGATGTTTGCGAGTCGATGTAGAAGATAAAGCAACACTGTGGCATCTTCGTTTTGGTCATCTACATCATGGTGGACTAAAACAGTTAGCGAAGAAGAATATGGTGCACGAGCTAGCAGAGATAGATTATGATGGAAAGTTGTGTGAAGAATGCGTGCTCAGCAAGCATGCGAGAACCTCATTTCAGAAGAAAGCGGAATATCGAGCGAAGCAACCGCTCGAGATGATTTATATGGATATATGCGGACCAATTACCCCAGAATCTTTTAGCGGTAAAAGGTACTTCATTTCTTTTATTGATGATTTCTCACGAAAAACTTGGGTGTATTTTTTGAAAGAAAAATCAGAGGCATTCGAGGCGTTCAGAAGATTCAAAGTGAGGGTGGAAAAGGAAACTAGTAGACGGTTCAAAGATGTGCGTTCTAACAGAGGTAGAGAATATACTTCAACGACTTTTATGAAGTATTGCGAGAAGCAAGGAATAAGACAATTTTTAACCGCACCATACACTCCTCAACAAAATGGTGTGAATGAGAGGAAAAACAGAACCATTCTTGATATGGTTCAAGCAATGCTGAAGAGTAAAAGTACGCCAAAGAAATTTTGGGCGGAAGTAGTGCAATGCGCAATATATGTGCAAAATCGATGTCCACATGTGAAGCTAGGTGATAAAACACCGCAAGAGGCATAAAGCGGACAGAAGCCGACAATATTGCATCTCAGAGTGTTTGGTAGTGTGGTTTATGAGACTGGAACAATTCGATGAAAGTCAGCATTGAAGTTGGAGAATTACCAGTCGTTGCATCAACGAGTATGCCAAGAGAGTCTGAAACAACTGATGATGAATATGAATCGCAACAACCAAGAATGCGAAGTTTGCAAGATTTGTACGATGTGACCAATGAGGTGCATCTTGTATGTCTTTTAGTAGATGCCGAAGATATTAGCTTTGAGGAAGCAGCGCGAGATAAGAAGTTGTAAACCACAATGGATGAAGAAATTAATGCGATAGAGCGCAATGATAGATGAAAGATGATAGAATTGCCAAATACAAGTCAGCTAATTGGTGTGAAGTGGGTATTCAAGAAGAAAATAAATGCGTAAGGGAAGATAGAGAGCTACAAGGCGAGGCTTGTTGCCAAGGGTACAAGTAGAAAGCGAGAGCCGACTATGATGAAGTCTTTGCTCCTGTTGCGAGAATGGAGATAATTCGATTGCTCATTTCGCAAGCGACACAATTTAAATGACCAATATATCAGATAGATGTCAAGACAACATTCTTGAACGGCATGCTTGAAGAAGAAGTGTATATTGAGCAACCACCTAGATATGTCAAAATTGGAGAAGAAAAGAAGGTGCTAAAATTGAAGAAATTGTTTTACGGGTTGAAGCAAGCACCGTGAGCGTGGAATACTCGCATCGATACTTATTTCAAAGAGAACAGATACAAGCAGTGTCCTTACGAGCATACGCTTTACACAAAGCATAATGGAGGTAATGTGATATTTATTGCTCTATATGTTGATGATCTGATATTTATGGGTAATATTAATGCGATGATAGAAGAGTTCAAGAGCACGATGATGCGAGAGTTTGAGATGACAAATTTGAGCTTGCTAAAGTATTTCCTCGGTTTTAAGGTTAAACAAGAAGAGACATGTATTTTTGTATCAAAGGAGAATTATGAGAATGAGATCTTGAAGAAGTTCAAGATGGAAAATTGTAATCCGGTTGCAATACCAATGGAACCAGGTTTGAACCTTTCGAAGTTTGATGGAGGAGAATGTGTGGATGCAAGTAGTTACAGGAATTTGGTGGGAAGATTTCGCTATCTCACATTCACAAGGCCAAACGTCACAATGAGTGTTGGCATTGTAAGTTGGTTCATGGAAGAGCCAGTTTATACGCATTGGAAGGCGTTGAAGCGTATTTTGCGATACATCGAAGGAACAATGTCACTTGGGATGTTTTATTCGAAAGCGAAAGATACAAGTTGTTTGGTTACTCCGACAGCGATTGGTATGGAGATATTGACGATCGGATGAGTATTCATGGTTCCAAAACACACAGCAACACCCCACTGCTCTTCTGCTCTTAACTTTTTCGTCCCAAAACCAAGCGGGAAATTCAGGACAACAAAACATCTTTTTGGCCCACATTTTTTGTTTATTTGGATTTATTTTGATTGAACTGAAAAAAGTAACAAAAATGTTGAGATGGTCGAGTTGGTCTAAGGCGTCAGATTAAGGTTTTTTTTTTTTTTTTTAATCTTATGATGATAGGTGACATTTCAGCTAAGGGGTTCCATGAATCGATGATATCTATAACGTGAAGGAGTTTTTTGCAATCATTGTTAGTTTTTGTTTATGTTTGGATCGCTTTCTATACTGATTTACATGTTATGTCTCTAACCTTTTTTCTTGCATCGTAGCAAAGAGATCGATATAATGGAGATGGATTTAAGCTTTGAGTTTGATTGAAATCTTCACAGGTAGATTGAGATTCTACCTTTTAATTAATTTTTAAGAAATTTGCTCAAATATTTTGTCTTTTTCATGACTGGAAACGGAGGTTCGCCCCACTACATGATAACTCCGGACACCCATACTCATCCGTCCAAATGTCTGAATCCGGGACGCATGAGATTTTATAGTTAAACTCATTTGTGTTTTTGTTTTTTTTTATATCCTTGACTGTCTGGGCCAGCTTGCTCGTACCTCGAATAATGTCACGGGACATACCACCTGACCCTACATTTGGATATCAAGGAAACTCGTAAGAAATTAATTTCTAGGTAGGTGGCCACCATGGATTGAACTCATCAACTTAAACACCTTAAGACTCTCTTTGACCACTTGAGCCACTCTATGATGGCTCATTCGTGTGTTTTGAACCTAAGACCTCTAACAAATGACGTCTTGAAGACCCTATGCCTCTACCAACGAAACCGCCTTGACAAGATATTAGTGGTATTTGAGAACAGAACAGAGTTATTTTAACCTACATTGCATCATCAATGTTGAACAAACTACAAAGGATGAAATTGTGTTGAATCATTCATTCTGCACACACAATTAATTTACTTGGGAAATAGTGGTTGATCGAACTATTAAAGCCAATGCCTCATGTTTTATCTTCTTCTGCAATGCTGGTTGGGAAGGTAGATGTAAATGTTGATCTTATGTATGCAAATCAAAATATACAATTACTATTTTACAATATTTTCCCCCCAAACGCCTGACCAACTAGAATTACTATTATATGATCATTTATGCTAAACAAGTGAAATGAATGTCTTTTCTCATTACTGGATCACAATGTTTTTATCAGAGCAGAATCTAGTAGAATTGATCTCATTTCTAATCCTGAAAATCCAGAGTTTCCCTTTTGAGGAAATCAAGTTTTCATCACAAAGGAACTCCCCGATCGATATCGTGTACAACTACATCCGTGTTGTTCCCTTCTCTTGCTATGATAGCAGCAATGTAAATTGTTGCCATTCTTCTTGGTGCCTGAGGCTATCTCCTCTTGGTCCATCCACAACCACAACATCCCATTTTACTTCATAAACTTCTCTTGGAAGATCTGTCAAGGAAAGTTGGCAGTTTGATGATTTCCCAAGCCTTGAGTTTGGTGCACATGATTTGTCTCCTCTTGAATGCTTTAACAACTTGTAAGCTTCTTCTCCATGAAGCTTGTAATCAACTTTGTACATTCGCGTGCGATTCGAATTGATTTTGAATGTGCTCATTTTGTAGGGATCATCCTCTAGAAAAAAACATTGTTTCCACCATCATTGATTGCCAAGAGGTTAAGGTACTGTAATTCTAATCCAAAGACAAGGAGCTTGCAAGGTGCTTTTTTGGCAATCAGATCTGAAAGAAGCTTGAGTTCCTTCTCTGAAATGGTGGGTTCGTGATTTTTTGCGAACCCGGATGGGAATCCTAACAAGTCTGAGAATGGAGAAGATGTTGTAAGTGCAATCCTAAAAAGTCTGAGAATGGAGAGAGTGGACAGAACCAATATGAGAACAGGTATGATTTTGTTTCTTGTAAAGTTCATGGTTTTGCTTTCCCTGCTGATTTGAAGCTTATTGATGGATATGAAGAAGTAGAATACAAAGATTCTGATGACACAAGTTGGTGACAATCCACTGCTTCTGGAGGCATTTTCTCTTACCGTTTTTTGTTTTCAGCTACATCACAGCCTCCATCTTATTCTTATTAGAGGGGCAGTGGTGGGGGTGTTGCTGAGTGCAAGTTATTATGAATAATAACCACTTGAGTGTGTGGAATAAGCAAAAGAATTTGCCTATTCCCAAAGCATCTCCTTTTTGTATTTATCAGGTTGCTTTGCTAACTGTTGTGGTTATCACCTTGCATTTTTTTTATAACTGAAATCGGAGTTTAGCCCCGATACATATTTAGAGGCACTTGCATTCGTCCAAAAGCTTGGATTCGAGAGACAATAAGAGATTTTACAATTAAAATAACACATGGATTTTGAACCTGGGATCTCCAAAGAAGTATACTTTGGAGCATTCAAACCTCTACCAACCAAGCCATTTCCAAGGAGTAAAAGTGGCTTCTGCTGAGCCTGGAAAGGATTTAAATTTCAATAAGGTTGGTATTTCAATCATTGATTTCAGTAGGTTAGTTGGAGTCTCATTTAGTCATCTGTCATCTTTTTTGCCTGTTTGGTGACTATGAATAGAGATGAAGGTGGCTTTTCAGTGGTTGTTCGGTTTCCATTTTGACCTTCTCCAAACTTGTCAAAGGTAGAATTTGGAAATACTTTTGCCGATCATCCTTCAAAATGATTAGCAAATATAGTCTCTAAGGGGTGGCGCAGTGGTTGAAGACTTGAATTTTGAAGGTGTGCTCTCCTCAAAGTTTCAGATTCGATACTCACCTGTGATATTAATTTGTAGACATCTTCCGTGTCTCCATTCCTTCGAAAAAAAAGAGTCCATGGAAGCTCATTGGTCATTATTTCCCAACTGCTCACCAGATCCAGTCGAACTAGAAAAAGAGTAACCAACCGGAAAGTTTCAACTTTTAATTATGTGTTAAAAGACATTTTTTAGGGAAATGTACATAAATTGGCCACATCCCTTTTTAAATTGCCCACCTTTTAACATTTTACACTGAATATATTGACTGAAGAATGTATTTAATTTACAAATGCATATGTTAATCAAAGCCAGGTTAGGTATGGATGACTGAAATTCCAGTTTAATAGACATTTTCAATAGAAGCTTCGTGGAAAGTACCAAAGAAAGAGATTTAACTGTAAAGAGATGTTTAAAAGGTGACTCAAAAAGGGAAAAAAACAATAAATTAAAACATCAATAACATCAAAAGTGAGTTTTTGTTTCTTTTGTATATTATAAATATAAGTCGTTGTAGAAAAGCAGAGAATCATTTTTCTTGCAATGGAAACGCAGGTCTTGTACACGACCAAGTCTCCAATTAAATAATGGCTAATATTTAATGTCAATTTGCTGGACTAGAAGGTTTGAGGCATATTTTTAATATTATCAAATGACAATTGCTTGTTAGTAGTATGTTTGTTTGAGCATCTCATAACATATTCTCTCTTTTCAATCATTCAACTATGGATGAGGACATTCAAACTTCTAACTTTTCGATCGATAGTATAAGTCAATTATGGTTGAGCTATGCTCACTTTGACAACTAACTGTCAATAGTTATGCAGTAGTTAAACATTTTTGTGTTTTGTACAAAGTTTCCAAATATGCATGTGAATAGCTAAGATCAGTAGGAATTACAAATGATCACTTTCCGTTAGAGATTTATTGGTGTTTGTAGACGTTTTTCATGGTACAAAACAACAGTTGTACTTTTTATGTTTAATCCATTTAGATTTGTTTTTATAGAGTACATGTGAACTTAACCAAAGATGAATCGTCCTCAAGGGCAAATTAGTTGATTGAAACTTGGAGTCTGCAACATATATTCTCTCGTAAGTCCCAGAATTCAAGAGTGAGTTTTATTGTAAAATCTCTTGTTGTCTTTTGGGTCTGGATCTTGGAAGTGCCTCGAGTATTTGGTGGAGTGAATCTTCAATTCCCAATTAAATTTTACAGGTTATTTGTACTTATCTTGGCTTGTACCTCTCGTTCATATCCACGTCTACAAGTAAAACAATGTTTGAACTCCAAATTTTTGTTGTTGTTGTTGTTCCTAGTGGGTTCTATTAATTTATATAGAAGCCAGTTATACATGTACACCAAGTCTCTTTCAGTTTGACTCGTTAATTTCTACCCTTTTATCCTTTTTTTTTTCTTTTTTTTTCTATCATCTCTGCCATGGAATCTACCATCATTTTGTAACTTGAAAGTTTCTTTTCTCTGTTTCTGCTCTCTATATATCTTGGTAAGGAATAAATTTGAAGGTTGATGCGGGTTTCAGAGGGAATAAACAGAGTGAGGAAGGAGATAGAAAAACAATTTGGTTTGAAGAACATGGAGAATAATTTAGTTTGCTTATTGAAATCTCAGGTATGGATTTATAGGTTCATCTTCTCTCTTTCTCATTTGACTCATTGTTTATAGTTTCTAAAAACTCAAAAGTCTTTTGGGTTTTTTTTTGTTTACAATGAATTAGGCCTTCATGGAAGGTGAAAGTCAAGAATCTACAATTGCCTCTGAACTCAAGCCAGGTAAATCTTCATGATGAACTCTTTACTCTAGAGGGTTCCAAGTGAATTAAACTTTTCCCAAAATAAAAGTTCTTAATCACGGGTGCCCCATGTATGTAGTGAGACGAAGCTTCGATCTCATTCGAAGCATCCTTTGAAGCTGAAATTATATTTTGCTTTAATTTGGCTAAATTTTGTGCTGTTTACAGAAAGCTCTTACTATGATACCTCCACATATCATAGCAGAGGCGATTTCGACACTCACTGGCCTTGATCTCAAATGGTCAGATCCTATAACACCAGCAGAAAGGCAATATGTATTAGCCAAGTACCCACAGTACGCAGAACTAAATGGAGAAAATATAGATCTCTCCACCCTTTGCATCAATGAGGAGTCAACAGATCAAACCGTGTCTGATGATTGGCGTAAATCGCGAAGAAACACTCCGAGAGAGCCTTCGATGCCATCGTTCGGAAGAAATCTCCCAAAATTGGAGGGTAGCCCATTGGAAGCATCAAGATTGTTAGACATTCTCAACAAGAAGTCTTCATTTCCAGGGAGTTTCATTTCAATCCCAGAAATCCAAGTTGAAAACAAAGTTCTAAAGCATTGTGGATTGCCTAATGAAGAGTACCTTGTTCTGTTCGTTCCAAGCTACAGGCAGGCCATGATGCTTGTGGGAGAAGCTTATCCTTTTTTGAGAGGAAATTAGTACATGACAGTTATAAGAGAAGAACATGATTGCATTAAAGAGTTTGTTAGTTTCAAGGAATCAAAAGTGATAGAAGCAGCAAAGACTTGGTTGGATTTGAGGATTAAAGGATCTCAACTTAGGCAGTACTTCAGAAGAAAGTGCAAGCACAGTCCAAAGGGATTGTTTTCTTATCCTGCTGCATTGGGTTTCAGGGGCTCATCGAAACTCATGGCACGTCCTTCTCGATGCGACTGCTTTTGTTGTCGGTGGGGAACGTTTAAACCCTCTTCCAGGATCATTTGTGTTCAGGAAGAAATTCTTTGATACTACAATGGCATCCTCCCAAGCAGCTGAATGATCAGTTTGCTATATGACAGTGCAGAAGAATATGCTTTATGCCATGACAACATCTCTTGAGCTGTAACAGATTAAAGTTTCCTTCATATATTCCCCATATATACAAATTAAATTTGGAGTTGAAATGGCAAGCAAAACAAAATCAGTCTTCAGTTAACATAGTTAACTTCAAGCCTTAAACTGTCATTTAGCATATACTTACCCAAGTTTGAGCTGATTCCACACAAAATACATCTTCTAAAAGACAGAAGAACCACCAAACACAAAGTTAATGCACTTCAGAAAGAAATTTTTACCAAAATAGCTCAACTAACAGCCACTCCCACAACAAAAATCAACTACATAAAAGATCTCTCCACTTTGATACTAAAATATGGTTTGTCGGGTACGAAGAATTTGGGTGCATTCCGGGGTGCACCCACACATGTAAAGCCATACATCTTCTTTTTTTCTTTTAATTTTTTTAATAATAAATATAAAGTAAAAAAAAATAGATGAGATATGTGGCACCAAATGTACTACATGAGTGACATCATGATGGGGTACAGCCCAAAATGTATCAAAATTCTTCTCTTGTCGAGTTCTTGTCTTTCATTGCCCTTCAACTTGTTTGCCAAGTTTTCACAATAGAGTCCATTTCAACAAAACTGAGTTTTAAAAATAATTTAAATCGTTCGAAAACCGTTTGATTTTTTTATTTTTTATTTTTAAAATTTAAGCTTACAATTATTAAGTTTTCAATACTTTAATATCTATTTAATTTTTAAAAACCAAACCAAAATGTAAAAAGTTTTAAGAAAAAAAAATCCAAATACTTGCTTTAATTAGACCATAGCTAGAGAATTTAAGAAAATACAAGCTTAAAATTTAAAAACTAAAAACAAAAAACCAAATGATCATCAAACAAAGCCTTAATTTTTTTCCTTACCATAAACTTTTTCTAAAATATTACTCTACATAATTTTTTTTTTATTATACATGAAAAATCACCTAAACTCATTTTTATCACTTTTTTTTACTTTTTTTTTATTGATCATTGTAATTAAAAATAAGCCGTTTTATTTATTTACTATAAACATAAATATATATATATATATATATGATAGTAATAATTAAATATATGATAGTAATTTTATTTATTTTTAAGTATATTAAAAATTATAGAAAGTTGGGGATTCTAATATGTTATCATATATGTCATTTATTGATAGATTTGTCAAAAAAGGTAGTATTTACCAGACATCTAGTATTACCTAATAACTATGGTTACTTATTCAAGTCATTTACTGATAAACCATTCAATAAATTTTTACTAATAATTTTATTTTTGCTGAAAAAAAAAGTTTATATTATTTTTTGGGCAATTTTGAGATTTTAGTCATTTGAAGTGAAGGACTCGAATTTATAACTTCAAAATTTTAGTCATTTTAATTTTTATAAAATATGTTAAAATGAGCCTAGCTCAATTAGTATAAAGTTTGCACTAACGATTTTAAGATTAAATTTAACTTTTCCTATTAAAAAAAACAACTATCTTAGACAATTTTGTACTAAAAAAATACCATCTTAATCTTTATTCTTTTGGACAAGATTTGTTTAGAGTTGGATAAGAACAATTAATTGGAAAATACTTTTCTATTTCTAGAACTAAGTTCAAAAATTAAATTTAAAGAGAAAAAAGAACACTTCCATTACTAACGTATTTATTTGATTGTAATATAATATAATTTTATAATTATAGGTTTGATTTTAAAGATTAATATTTAACTTTTATTTTATTTGAAAACAATAATATTTGTTGTTAAACGATTTATATGCTGAGATATTAGATAACCAAACAATACTTACATAGTTTAGAAAGTAAAATATGATGCTTTAAAAAAAAAAAAAAGTAAAATATGATAATTCAATTATTATTTTTAATTCAATAATATTTAAATAGGAATGACATTATTTGAATTTATAACATCGATCATCCACCATAACTTATTTGACGGATGTTAAATTCAAATGATTCTAATTTATTTTTTTATTTTGAAAAAATTTATAATTATACTGAATGGGTCAGTGGCGTAATGATTTCATGGCGTAATGGTTTCATTATTTGATTGTAAACCAATTCAACACCAAATTGAATTTTATGATATTCTTATATCAATAATTTTGGCCCATAATATTGAGTTCATTAAATGGTTGGGAATAAAGTAGGAAATTGTGTTATATGACAAAATAGAGCATTCAATATTATATTTGACCAAAATAAAAAAATAAACATTCAATCACTATTGTTACATCTCCCTAACCAATTTTTGTCATTTATCAAAAAAATTCCATGTTTGTGATAATAATTCAAATGCACCATCATGCTTTGTCTGCTTGTTCACAAATGTATATGATTTCTTTTCATATATCGTTATCTCTTTTTATTTTGAGAAAAATATATCGTTATCTTACTATTGCTAAAATTGTCTATTGCCAAAGTTATATATTTCCACGCATAACTTGTTTGTTTAGAACATCAACAATAAGTCGAAGTTAACTTTATTCAATTTGATATATTAATTATATTAATAATTATGATATTTTTGGTTTAAATACTCTTTTTCATGGACTTAACAAACTAAAGAAAGTGTCAACAATATAAGCGTAAAGAAAAATAATTTAGAGACTAAAATATGGGCGAAGAGGTCATGGATTCGAATTTCCCACCTTCAATTGTTGTAATCTTAAAAAAAAAAAAAAATTATTAATGATGCCAACTAATGCAGTTGCTTAAAGATATTAGTGTACAGTCAACGACTAAAAGCCTTGGTGTGAATTTTCCTACCCTTATCTTAATTGTTGTAATCTCAAACAAAAAAAAAATTATTAATATATATTTCTTAAAACCATATTAAGAAGCTATGATAAGGATTAAAGTTATTTATATATTATTTTAAATTAAATAAAAATTTAAGTGAAGTTTCCAACCTATTAACTTCTTAATTTTTTTAAAAATCAAATTAATCTTTTTTTTTTTAGTACATATTGGGGGAGGAGACAAATACTGATTCTTGGGGTCGAACTTATGAGGCTGAACTGATTTAAAACTAAATAATGAAATCATTACGTTACTGACCTATTCGGTAATCAAATTAGTCTCTTAGTTCTTGAATAAGCTAATGTTACTAAAGCTATTATTCTAGATGATCGTAATACTATAAGTTATCCTGCACTAAAAAGAAAATTATTTCCTTTTTTATTTTGCACAAACTGCAAAATTTTCTATTTTCTTTATTTTGAAATCAACAATTTCATCAATTAGGTGCAAGATATAATCAAACTCCAATTATGATATAAGGCATGTATCCAACACCAATAAAAAACAATAACATCATTAATTTAGAAGAAGTTTAGTCAAATGATCATATCCAAACCATGAGAATAATGATTGTGTAAAAGTTTATTTAAAAAGGAAATTTTGGAAGTTATTGCAGGAAATAATTATTTTTAATAACAAAAATAGAATAATAAACAAAATATCCCCTTTTCATTTATATATGTTGAAACAAATCTATGAAATGCAAGTCAAATGTTGAACGAGCCCATCCAATTGACAAAAAAATATTCTCAAATATCTACGGCATATTTCTTTAATTTTTAGAAAATCATTTTTTTAATATCTAATTTTAATTTTGTTTCTTTATTTTAAAATTGAATACTTTTATTTAGAACATTTACTTTAGTTTATTTTAAAGTTTGTAAATTTATTTTTATACTTAATTTCTTTTAAAAAATTAAATTCATCTTAAAAAATTAAAAAAATAAGTTAATTAATATATTGAAATTAATTATAATTTTAATAAATATTATTTTATGTAACTAATCATTTTATTATTTCAAATATTAAACTAATTATAATTGAAATATTGAAAATAAAAAGATTTAATTGTCAAATATAAGAGATCAAATTAAATTAGATCTCTAACCTACAACATATATTTTTTCCTTAATTTTTCAAAAGAAGTTACTCATCAGAAAAATAATTCACACCCATCAAATGGAAAAGGCAAGTAACCACATATTGCAACTTTTCTTGACAACTCACTTGCATATACACTTTATAAATATTGGAATTTTTTAAAAAACATTTATTGTATTGGTGAGACTTTGAATATCAATCATTCTTCAAAATATGCCAACTTAGTTTCACACTTTCACAGTAATACGGTTTCTTTTCAAACAAATTATTGTAAGACCCTTTTTTAATATAATTAAGATTAAAATATTTGTTTGTAAAAAAAGTAAAAAGTCATATGGTCCATTTATTTTAGGCCTTTTTGTTTTGTGCACTTTCAAATATTTGACTTTAATTTATATGCACTTTTCTTTTCTAAAAGTATTATCTATTAGTTCAATTTTTTTAGAAATATGTTCCATGGTATTCTTTATTATAACAACATACTTATTATTAGACCAATTTCAACAAATTTATCTTCAAACTTATTCCCCCAATATTATTGTATCAAAAAAAAAAAAAAGTTCAAACATATATCATAAGAACTAATTTTAAATAATTAAAAGTACATCCATTGAAGTTTAACATTTTAAAGTATGAAAACCAAATTTATGTTTAATCTACGATGTATATCACTGAACTGATTTAGTTATTAACTTTTAACTAAAAGTTGAGATCGATCTCAATCTAGAATCAGTTTGCCTCTAAATAATCAAAATGTTTATCATCATGAAGTGACTTAGTGGTCAAATAGGGTATTCGAATGTATAAGATGAAAAATTAATTTCTTACGAGTTTTCTTGTTATGAATGGAGGTGTATGCAAAGTGGTTAAGATAGTCACGAATATCAAAAAAAGAAAAATGAGAGCAGTCAGTAAGATCAAATTATCAAGTCTATAAAAATTTAAATCTTCCCATTATATTTGTAATTATTGTTAACAAAGAAAAAGGGAGAATTGATTGGAAGAGTTTTTTTTTTCTTGATGTTTGAAAATAGAGAGAGAAAGAATGGGTCCAAAAGTAGGCACCGCCTTTAATAGACACATGAAAAATTGATTGATAGAGAAGAGAAGAGAAGAGAATTTGATGAGTTTGGTTTGAGTTCTCATTTGCAAGTTTTTGGGTTCATTACTTTTTTGTGTGGTAGCATTCATTGATTTTGTTGTGCTTAATTGATCATAATCGTGTGTTTGTTAGTTTGTTTTTGGGGATCGAAGAAGAGATGAAGAAAGGGTGCTCAATCGGAGTGAGGCAGTACAACAAGTCGGAGCTTCCGCGGCTGCGATGGACGCGGGAGCTTCATCGGTACTTCGTTCACACCGTCCAGATCCTCGGCGGAAGAAACCGTTAAGTGAATTTGTTTTGTTTTGTTCTTTAGACTCTATTGGCTTTGGGACCAAAATGTGACTGAATAATGACTTGCTGCAGAAGCAACGCCCAAACGAATACTGCAAACCATGGGACTCAAAGGCCTCAACATTTCGCACATTAAGAGCCACTTACAGGTGTATACTTTTTAATCATTACTTGTGAATATCCACTTATATTATTCCTTCTCTGGGTTAACTTCCAAAAATATAATTTCTTATTGATTTTAGATGTACAGGAATGTGAAATTAGATCATGGCAGTAGTTACGAGCATGAAGCCATGGAGCAGACAAGTCCAAGAACAATGCAGTCTTCCCATATCCACTTCTTCTTGTCTTCAACCGGGTATGTACGTACATCAATTTCCCTAATAATAATAATGATAATCAACTTTCCATAAACAAATCATTTCAAACTGCTTTTTATAAATTTATTAAGCATGGACAAAATGTTGGGAAATACACACCTAAGGTTCAGTGCTGGAATACATATGAATCATTCAATTTTTCTTAAATAATTCATCTAACTTTATATCACTAAATTAGTTTTTTATTCCACTGAGTTGAGTATGAGAGTTTAGAGATCAGGGTTTTGATTTTCTTAATTTTTATATTTAAGAGAAGTCTTTTGTAGCTAGTGCATCCATATTGCATGTTTTTTAATTTCAATTTCTTTTTATTAATTGTTAGAAACATTCTGATATCATATAAATAGCATGAGATATCATATCAAAACAAAATAATAATTAAATGAATAACTTTACGTATCTTATCAATGTTAAGGATATATTTTTACTTTTTCAAAATGAGCTCTCAACAATTTTGAGTGATTTATTTTAGTTTTCATGTCTTCAAAATAATTTTCAAGATTTCAAGCAATAATGATTTTAGTTTTTAATAAAATAAAAATAAATTGACTTGCATTGCTTGAAATTAATTTCTTACTTCTGAACCAAAATTAAAGTATTACAAAAAAAGATTATCAATGAATTAAAATAAAAGGGGATTATAATTAGTTTAAAATATCATTTTGGTCCCTCGACTTTGGGATTTGTTCATTTTTTGTTTCTGAACTTTCAAATGTCCAATTTTAATCCTTCAATTTTCTGTTTGTCCAATTTTGGTCTCTCAACTTTCAAGTATTTTCAAATTTGGTCTTTAAAATATAAAAGATGTTAAAAAATGGTTCTTTAATCAAATGGATTTTTTTCACCCCTAAACTATGTTCTCTCTTCCATCTTTCTTAATCTCTTTTTCTTCTTGGTTCCATGCTAGATTATGAATTTTGAAAACAAAAAGTGACAAATCAAAGTAGAAAAATTATCTCATATTGAACAGTTTGATGAGATAGATTGAAATAGAGAAGAAAAGAAGACTAGAGCGGTGGGTTTAAGAGAGATAAAACTTTTAAAATGAGAAACGAAGAAAGATAGAAGAGAGAGAAAATAATTTAAGTGTGAGAAAAAATTCATTTGACTAAAGAACCATTCTTTTAAAAACTTTTTTAATAGTCTAGTTACTGAATTTGGACATTTGAAAGTCTAGAGATCAAAATAGAACAAACTCCAAAGTTGTTGAGGAATCAAAATGATATTTTAACCTTCTCATTATAACAAAATCGATCTTAGGGATGGGTTTAAGTTCAACATAAATTATTAAGGTTTGGAGTTGTGATTTATTGTACAGTTTATGATTCGGAAAATCCTTTGGTGTAATATTATAAAGGAAAAATGTATATTAATTTTTAATATTTTGCAGGACATTAAGAGAAGAAGAAGAGTTCAACGGAAGCAATAGAAAGCACGAATCATCGTCCAATATAAAAGACAGTATTTCTCAGCAGGTAACAAGTGCTTATTCAAAATTTATTTAACATATGATAATTCAGTAACTAAAATATATGGCATCATAATGAGACGAGTCTTTTTTTTTTCTAATTTTGAAAATATTCCTAATACATAACCAACTTTGAAAAACTCTTTTAAAATCTTAACAAAATGTTCAAATTCTAAAAAGGTTTATTTGAGTCTTTTTAAAAATGAAAAAATCCAATCCCAAAAAAAGAGAAACCAATGAATAAACCTGTAGGCAAAAAATTGTTAGTAAATAAGCTTTATTCTTTAAAATAAAACCGTTGTACTAAATAAATTTTGTACATAAAAGTCTTACCACTAATTAAATGGGCCTATAAATTCTTGACAATATTTCATTTTTATTCAACCCTTCCACTAAAAAATTGAAAATATTATTTTAAACTAAGTTTTTAGTAAGAGTACCATATGTACTCTTATAAAAAAAGATTTTTGTGAGTAAATATAAATAAAAATAAAAAAAAAAAAAAAAAAAAATATATATATATATATATATATATATATGATTATATTAAGATTCCAAACCTTGGCCAATTGAAAATGACTGCAATATTCACTTGCAATTCCAAAATCAAATATGTACAACACTTATTTTGATTTTAATTTGAATTAAAAAATCAATTTCTAAAGTCCTAATAAATTTCAAATCGTCATTGATGGAAAGCCTAAATAAAATCAAAATATTGAAATCAAATTGCCCTACATAGGAAAAACTCAAGTTAGTTTTTTAAATGATTTTATGTTGAAAATACCCTAAAGCGCAGAACGTATCCAAAACACTAAACCAAATGCAATTTTAAATCTAATTTGCTGAAAACACAATTTTTAAGGGTGTGAGTGTTATTAAATTCCGGAAAATTTGATCAAGAAATCAACTCCTCATTCTAGACTTACATGCTAACGATTTGATTCCCGTTGAAAATTCTTCCGCCGTCTCTGATCAAACTCACTCAGTCACTTCCAGTGTCGTCAGTATGTGTCCCGCCCAAAATCCAGTGTATAAACATTGGTACATTCGAAAGTTGTGGGTTTAAAGCTTCTCCTCCCCAAGTGAAAAACCCTAATTTTGTGGGATTTTTTTTTAATTAATGTGAATTTGTTAATTAAATGCGAAAGGAGATTTGTTTTTTCTATTTTTAATTCCTAAGATCAAAGAGTAGGAAGTCTGATATGTTTTTATTTTTTTAAATGGAGTTAAATGATGGATAGAATTGGAACAATTTTATTATCTCTTTCCCCTAAAAAATAGGTTAGACATAAATTTAAAGATGAGAATAAACTAGACATTTATTTTATTATTTTTTAAAATATAGAAATTTAATATCATTTCCCAAAAAGCTATAATTATTTTATATATATATATATAAACTATCATGAAATAGTCTAGTGGTTAAAGTTATTCTCGGAGTATTTAAAGTGATAAATTCAATTTATAGTAGTTACCTAATCTGATGAATGATAAATTTATGCTCATTTTAACTAATGTGATGAAAATGGTTTAGTTTATATTTGAATGTCAAAATAACAAAACTCATTTTTACGCTGGTGAAATTGGTTTCAAAACGTTAAAGATTTTCTTTTCAATACCTCCTTCGTTCTTCTAAGCTGAAAAAAGAATATATGTATATTCTAAAAAACTTGAGGCTCTTCTTATTTCTTTTAATTTTGTGATGCTCCACTTTCTGATCTACATCTTTTCACAATCTTGACTACATGTATTTGTGTGTTGAATTACCGAATTGTTTTAAAACTTTATACAAAAGTAGTAAATCATATTTCAAAGTTTTATTTCTACTTTTTGGCAAGTTGAATCGAAAACAACTACTATTATGACTCCAAATGTTTTGAACTCTACGGATGAAGGAAAAATCGAATGCGTCTACTAAATTAAATACTTTTTTTCTTTTTTTTAATTTGAACTTTTAGGCGTACTTCATAACATTATTTTTGTTAGGTAGCTTTTTTGTTTTCTAAAAACATTAAATAAAAAAAGAAAAAAAGAAAAAAAAGTATGCATACTCCCAAGTTTTGTTTTCTACTTCTTAAAATAAGAGCCAAACAAATTTGATAACAATTCTGATTTCTACTTTTTTGTGTGCAAGAGGGAAATGTTAATGAAAGAAGGGGAAAAGATGTACAAGTAATTTAAAAATAAAATAAAATAAAAATAAATAAAGATTTTGAGAACTTATTTTTGTTTTCCAAACTCTTTCATTTTTTTTTTCTTTTGACACTTCTCGAGAAAATTCATCTCTACATCAATTTTATTAATCTTATTTGACCTCAAATTATCTTAACCTTATCATTCGTCCCTTATATTTCTCATTTTTCTCTCTTTTTCGTGACGGTACATTTATTTCTAAATTCTCTAAATTTCTATTTCCATGTCTCAACATATTTTCTCCTCGCTAAGATATTTCATCTTTCTATTTTATTAAAAACTTAAAATGAGACAGTTATTTTTTTAATTTAAAAAAATAAAATATAAAACATATAAGGTTTTTATTTTATTATAGCAAAACCAAAAATTGAAATGATCATCAAATAAGACTTAAATTTGTATTATTTGGTCTCCCGTCATCAAAACTTGGAATTCCTTTCTTTATTTGCAGGATTCAGATTCATGTTTGCAAAGCAGAATGTCAGAAGAGGAATGGATTGATGGGTCAATGTTAGAGGACCAAATATGTGAACTTTCATTATCCCTAAAGATACCCACTCATTCTCCAATCACACACCAAATTCTACAGAGACAATTACAATTATGCCCTTCTAATTCTACCTCCACTTCCCAACTAAATTTTGTACAACTCAAAGAACCCCCTCATCCTCACCATATAAATTTAGACCTAACCATATGAACTAGTAACCAACCCCCCTTTATAGCTTTAGGTATTTTATTAGACATGTTTTTTGGACTATATGCATTATTCTCTGTTGTAATGTTCATGAAAAAGAAGTGCTATTTATTAATTGATACAAGTTTATTTTCATACATGTAGGCAAACTGCTAGACATTATTTATCCTATTATATTAGTTATCACTTCTAGGATTTTTTTTATATAAGTGAGCGTCTGAACAAGCTTACGCACATTTCGACTGTTCTTACTAGCTAATTTGACCACTAAACTAATTATTTATATACCTTTGTGTACCAATTTTATGAGCACTTCAACTTTTGCACATTGGACAATTCATTGATCCTATAATATTAGGTTATAAAACTAATTTGTACGAAATTAATTCTTTATGATTTTTTTTTAAATCCTACATAGAAGGCATTATTGCTCTCGAATAATATAAGTCACCAAATATTGATTTTCGGACTCGAACTTGAAATTGTGAAGTTGAAATAGATTAACGCCAAACAAGATAACCAACTGCACTACCGACCCAGTGTCTTTATGATTTATTAAGCCCTTATTTGACCACCCACCAAAATTTAAACACATTTTCTCTTAACCTCTAAATATTTACCCGACCTTTGTTGACCACTAAACTAATTCCAGGGTGGTGGACTAAGTTTTCCACAATATGTAAAATCAAATCATAAATGATAACATGGGCTATATTCAATAGTTAATGGCATGGGCATTGCATTGATTTCAAAATATCGTTCCCTATATATCTACAAGAAACAATCATCATGTATTATTTATTATGCTACTTTTTTTCCCTTCTAGAATCCTATCCATTTATGTACTTTTTTAACATGAAATTGTACAATTTAGAAACTTCAGCATGTATGTATAGGAAAGAGACATTTTTTTCACTACCTTGTGTTGGCCTAAATACCAGATGTGTTTTCTTTTTAATGTCTCTTGGCTAATGTATTCATCAATCCTCTGCAGATTTTTGCAAACCACATCACGTTCATGACTGATAGTATTAATGGAACCACGAACACCAAAAGACGCCCGAAAATGTGCATCTTGAGAACCTGTATGTTAAGAGAAATGCGTAGTATAAAAGTTCATGAGAGGAGTTTTTAATTTATTTTCTCATCCAATTAAGACACTTCCGTATGCAGGCTGTTGTGGATGAGGATTGTTACATAAATTTTGTTAGAATGTAACTTATTATGTATATAATGTATTTAGTGTATTTCCAATTATAGGCCCATTAGGCCCATTGGTAACTAGGTTTGTATTCTCTATATAAAGGTAATGCCTTGATCAATAAAGTAGGACGAATTTTGAGTCTCAATACGCATTACATGATATCAGAGTAAGGTTTGTTAGGGTTTTGAAATATTGGGATCGTCAGACAAGTCGCTGGAAAATCGCCACTGCCTGAGTTGATCATCATCGCCACCGAATTCTGGTAGCCCAGAAGCCGATCTATCATCCCTCCAAATTTCGTGACCGGACGATGAATATTAAAGTCACACTCGTTGTTTGAAGGTAGTGTTCGCAAAAGCTTACGGAGACGCGTGAGGGCGCATGGGCGAGGGTTTCGAGACGATTTCTATTGGGTTGTGTGCCCAAAGAGGTTCTCTACAGGTGTGTGTAGTTTGTTTTTTATTTTTAGCACCAGATCTTCTCGGGCTTGTCATATAGAGCCTTTTTAAGGCATTTTGGTGCTGCGTTTTGGTCAGTTTTCATTTTTTCCAGAATATTACTTGTTGTCTTGTCTTGATTATTTGATAAATGGCTGGATCTAAGCAAACAGTGATCTCTCACTCAATCAAGATCACGAAACATAAGTTGAACGATTCGAATTATCGTGATTGGAGTAGAATGATCCAATTCCATTTGTTGGTAATGAGATGGAGGGTCACATTGTTGATGATCCACCTAAGGGACACGAGAGAAAAAGGCATGAGCTCGAATTGATGCGCGGTTGTATAATCAAATTAAGAATTCCATAGATGACGACGTGGCAGATCTGGTGAGTCATTATAATACCATGAAAGAACTTATGAAATTCTTGAAATTTTTATACTCTGGAAAAGAATAGGTGACGAGGGTGTACGATGTGTGTACATCATACTTTCATGCTAACAGAAGGGGCAGCGTTAATGGTCAACTACATGCAACAACATAAAGAGAATAGCACTGAATTGAATTCACCCATGCCATTTGATGCGAATATCAAGGTTCAACAGACTCAAAGCGAAAAGATGGGTGTTATGAGCTTTCTCAAAGGTCTTTCTCCTAAATATGCAATGGCCAAATCTCAGATTTTGTCTGAGATTGAACTTCCATCCTTGGATGACGTATATCGAAGACTTCAATGTACAGACGATAATTCTGAGATTCTTGGTCGATCGACACCTCAGTTGACCAGTGCTCTTGTGGGGAGAGATGATTCTCGATTTTCGAAAGGTGTGAGTACCAATGCACTAAAGCCATGTTATGATCGACGTCAAGAGTTTGGTAGTGATAACAGACGTCCGGATTCTCGAGGAGGGATGATATGCTATTATTGCCAGAAGCCAGGACATTTGAAAAAAGATTGTAGGAAATTAAAGTATCAAAATCAGAGGTCTCAAACAGCTCACCTAGCTTCGAATGATAATGCTTTCGCTGTTGACGAGTTTGCTAAACTTCGAGTATCAAATGATTCATCGCAGTCATCCTCTTCGCATCCTCCTACTGCAACTCTTGTCGAGTCAGGTAACGATTATTGTCTTCTAACGTCGTCTTCCAAATGGGTCATAGACTCTGGTGCCACTACTCATATGACAGGTAATAAAAATTTATTCTGTACTGCTTTGTCAACTGCTCCCTTTCCACATGGCACTTTAGCAAATGGTTCGTCATCTCCTGTTTAGGGATTATGATCAATAACAGTTACCCCTACTCTTTCGTTATCCTCTGTTTTATGCGTACCTAACTTTTCGTACAATCTCATTTTGGTTAGTCAGATATCTCGTGACCTAAATTGTTTTGTTTCCTTTTTTTTCTGGTTATTGCTTGTTTCAGGATCATATGACGAAGAGGATTATTGGTAGAAGGCATGAATCTGGGTCTCTACATTCTTGATCAGCATCCAGTGCATGTTGTAGCCTGTTCGAGCACAAAGTCTTTGTTCGAGATCTATTGCTAAGTTAGGTCATCCGTCGTTGTCAATTTTAAAGAAACTATTTCCAGAGTTTCGTACATTGTCGTCTTTGCATTGCGAGTCTTGTCAATTTGCAAAATTTCATCGTCTAAGTTCGAGTCCTTGAGTTAATAAACGAGTTGAGGCTCCATTAGAGTTAGTTCATTCTGATGTTTGGGGTCCAAGTCCTATAGTATCTAAAACAGGTTTTCGATATTTTGTACTTTCATTGACGATTATTCTCGTATCACTTGAGTTTATTTTATGAAAAATCATTATGAGTTGTTTTCTCATTTCTGTGCTTTAATGCTGAAGTTCGAAATCAATTTAATGTTTCTATCAAAGTTTAACAGATTGATAATGGTGGTGAATATTTTTCTAATATACTTGGCTCTTATCTTCGAGACAAAGGTATCATTTCATCAATATTCGTGTCCCGATACTCCTTCTCAAACATCTGCTCGAAACTGCGAGGGTCGTGTCATTCCAAATGATTGTCCCGAAGCATTTTTGGGTCGATGTTATGTCTAAAACTTGTTTCTTGATTGTCCAAACACAAATAAGTATATCGTCTCCTTTGATGTTTAATTCTTTGAGGATTTGGTTCTTAGTCCTTCGTCTAGTCCTATACATGAGGATGATGATTTTTTTATCTATGAGGTGGTCTCTACGTCTTCGCCTCCGAATCTGTCTCCGTCAATGTTGGTTCCATATGGTCCTCCTATTGTGCAGGTGTACACCAGGCATACACAAATGCAGCCACCAGATTCATGTCCTGCACCAGAGGTTCCCTCGTCATCTGACTTGCAAACAAGTAATGATCTTGACTTACCCATTACTCTTCGTAAAGGTAAACGTTCATGTACATATCCTATCTCTTCATTTGTGTCATATCATCAATTGTCCTCACCCACTTATACATTTCTTACATCTCTTGATTCTGTGACCATACCGAAAAACTTGGGAGAAGCGTTGTCACATTCTGGATGGCGTCAAGCATTGGTTGAGGAAGTGACTGCACTAAATGATAATGATACTTGGGAGCTTGTAGTTCGCTCGACAAACAAACAGACAATTGGTAGTAAATGGGTGTATGTTGTCAAAGTGAATTCAGATGGGTCTGTGGCGCAACTCAAAGCATGCCTGGTTGCCAAAGGCTATGCTCAGACTTATGGAGTTAATTATTGTGATACCTTCTCTCCAGTTGCCAAGATGTCCTCGGTTCGTTTGCTTATATTCTATGGCTGCTTCATATTCTTGGCCTTTATATCAATTGGACATCAAGAATGTGTTTCTACATGGGGATCTTCAAGAAGAGGTTTATATGGAGCAACCACTTGGGTTTGTTGCTCAGGAGGAGAATAATAACAAGGTGTGCCGCCTTAGGAAATCATTGTATGGCTTGAAACAGTCCCCGGGCGTGGTTTGGTAAATTCAGCCAAGCACTAGAAAAGTTTGGAATGGTGAAGAACTTGTCAGATCATTATGTGTTCTATCGACGATCAAAACAAGACATAACGTTGTTGGTAGTTTATGTTGATGATATTGTAATTTTTTTCTTTTTAAGCACGCCCAGACTAAGCAAGCCAAACCGTCTTTCAGCATCGACAAGCGAGCGTCCAAACAGCCCCATGCAAGCATCGTCTAAGCAAGCCCACCTCTCTAGATCCGACTCAACATCCAACTCTCGCTCCCCACCCGATTGATGGCGTGGGTGGGCATCCATCCGATTCCAATCCTCAGGGACGATGGTATCAACAATTAGAATCGCGTTGCTTGACGTGTTGTCTTATCGAGGAGCTGCGCGCTCGTGCGTCTCAGCCCCCCAACAAAACGCTCCACCTTGCAGCACGTCACCATTGCCAATCTCATTGCCCCTAAGGTCCTTAGCCACGTCCGATGCCCAAGAATGTTCCCCGCCGATGGTAGTTAGAGCTCCTTTGGACCCCCGACGCATGGCTCGGAATGGACGCCCATGGCAAGCAAGCAACACAAAAACATCCCACACACAACAAGGCTCACGTCGCACGCCAAAGGCGCCCGACCCCACCCCGCCATGCACGTTTCGTCGTCGCACCGCCCGCCCTCCACGGGCCTCCGACCACCCCGCCGACTCCCCAAGCATATGTCCATTGGGTGGGCATCGTGCTTGGAAAGTGGGCGGGGTGGCATAGGGAGACTCCCACGCCCATGATGATATTGTAATTACTGGAGATGATACTTCAAGTATAGCTTCATAGAAGACGTTCCTCATAGCCAGTTTCGCACTAAGGATCTTGGAATACTCAAATATTTTTTGGGTATTGAAGTTATGAGAAGAGAGGTAGTCGAGACCATTCCCGGATCGGTAAACGGCTCTGATACCAAAATGATAGAATCTACCACAATATATTATTAACTACGAAAATTCTCTCGAGAGGATCTCTCAAAGAGCCAGAGTACAAAGACGACAATTCAATGGATGATTGACAATGACCTAACAACTCCTATTTATTGCCCTAAACCCTAATTTGACCTAATTAATAAAAGACTAATAATAGGCTCAAGCCCAATACATTTAAAATAGCAATTAACTAATAATTAATAAATACTAATATTCCTAAAATGCCAAGGTCGGATCGTATCAGATACCTACTTCAAAGGTTGTTAAAGAACGAGAAGTTTTTGCAAATCTTGAAAGGTATAGAAGAATGGTTGGAAAATTAAATCACTTGACTGTTACACGACCAGATATATCATACTCTGTGAGCATGGTGAGTCAATTTATGTCATCTCCTACGATGGATCATTGGGCAGCAGTACAACAGATTCTTAGCTATTTAAAATCTGCACCATGGAAGGGAATACTGTATGGTAGTAACCATGGACACATGAATATTGAGTGTTTCTCAGACGTTGACTGGGCAGGTTCCAAGGAAGACAGAAGGTCCACCACAGGATACTGTGTCTTTGTGGGAGGCAATTTAGTATCGTGGAAGAGTAAGAAACAGAATGCGATATCTCGTTCGAGTGCTGAGTCGGAATATACAGCCATGACTCATTCAACATGTGAAATAGTGTGGTTGATTCAACTACCGAATGAAATAAGAGTAAAGACCACTGAACCTGCTAGGTTATGGTGTGATAATTAAGCAACTATTCATATTTCCTCAAACCCGGTGTTTCGCGAAAGGACCAAACATATTGAAGTAGATTGTCACTTCGTTCGAGAGAAGATTCAACGAGGCTTGATTACTACGAGATATGTGAAGACTAAAGAACAGTTGGAGGATATCCTCACCAAAGCTTTGGATGGAGTACGAATTAGTTGTCAGCCTCTTAATGCTCGTCTCTTCCTAGTTGAGAGATTTGGTTTGGAAGATTTTTAAACTCCTCATTCATCTTTCTTGTTCTGCTCGACTCTATCAACCCCGCAGCATCCCGATGCAGCAATGCGATGACCATCCATACCCCAACCGAAATTTCAAGGGTTACATTGGGTATGAGTCAAGTCATTCAAGTGAGTGAACACCTAGTTCTGGCATTCAATTTATCTCTTTAATCTGTGTAGTTGTCCAATTCAACCCCCCTTTTTGTAACCCTTTAGACTGGTGGGACATTACATCTCTCCCCTTTCTTGTGACCTTTCCGCAATATAGTCCAAAGTTTCTTGTAGCAAAATATATTTTAACTAATTATTATAATAACAATTTTAAATGAAAAGTAATCATCAGACACCGTACGAGGCTCCAATTTAAATGGCAGCTATGATCACAGAACTATTGGTCTCGCAGGTTAAAACACTTGACAAGAGCGGCCCCCAAAAACAGATGTTAACATACTTCACGTTGCCATTATTCATAAGCGAGGGTTGGTAAATTTAAACAACGTTCAATAGATTTCAGGATGAAAAAGTAAGGACTATTAAGGAATTACCCTATTTGCTCTCTCTAGTATTAAATGGGATTTGAATCCTTACAGAAAAATCACAAAATTTTCCAAAATAAGAAGACAACTGAAGACTTCTCGAAGTCCCTATTCTATATGGGGAGGTGGGAATAAAGGAGTAAATATGTTAACATGTCTCCTCTAACTGTTGGAGAATTTTTTTTTATAACTCTGTCGAGATAAAATTCTCTCTTCCTTCTTTTATTTTTTTAATTATTTAAAAAAATAATCATATTATCAATGAAATTGTTTCTCTTTCTCCTAAAAAAACAGGTTAATCAATTATGTGCTACATGTTTTATATGATGCATGCGCATAAAGACAAGTATGTACTTTCAAACAATTATAGATTTGAACTTCTACTCCCAAAAATGCTTTGCCAATCGATGAGGAAACAGTACTACAATAAATAATTGACTGAATATAAGATCGAGAAGTACCTGATTCAAGTGCAAGTAAACATGGTAAAGCATGTACATAAACAGAAGAATTCTGGCAACCTGAAAAAAATATATTGACCAACCGCTTACGTATGTAATAAACATTGAATATATTACATATGAATATATAAAATAAAAAATATATTACATATGGTAAACCTGAAAATAATATATTACGTATGAATTCTGGACAGATTTGAAAAGAAATATAATATTAATAATAATAAGATATTTTGTACGCACCAGCCAAGCGAAGAATATGACAACCCCATTAATGAGGTATGCTTTTGACTTCTTCATTCCAGCTGTGTCAAGGTACCTACGCAAATGGAAAATATTAAAAAGATAATATTAATTAAAACATCATATTCTGAGGAAATGATATACAAGACATAAATATCTATCCAGCCAGTCCCTTGAAAATGTTTATACCAACAAACAGAAATAACCAAATTTTGAAGTCAAGATGAATCCTATTTCACTTGTTAATTTATTGATAGCAAGTTACCACTAGTAGTCCTGAGTCCTGACAATCATTTACAAAGAAAGTAATTTTCTATGGATTTCCTTAATAGTCAAATGTTGCTCGGTCATATGGTTTGTCCGGTAAGAATAGTTGCACATAAGCTGACCCATATTCATCGATATCTAAAAACAAAACATTAGCAAATTACCATCTCAAATTGATCCCAGGGGTAGTCGTCTCGGAGATGAGAACCATGTAGGTGTAAAGCTGCCCCTCACCAGTAAACATAGCATACGCCACCGCTACGAGAGAAAGAAGATGATGTATAACCTTCCATAAAAACAAAATTTCCACATAAGTTTTTACCTAAAGGAACACAAGATAGCAAGCATGACATGAATATACAACAACCAGCAATATTTAAAGGGAGAATGCACTTACATACTCCATTCCACCAACGGCAGGATAAAACCACAAGATCATCCCAAGATCAGCTATAAAGTAACCAACAGAAATCTGCAGGAGTATCATCAAATTTTATGTCCAATTTTTTACTTCAATAATTACAAGGGTGGAAAATTAAAATAGCAACGTTTGAACTAATAGTGTCTTATCTTCTGAGCTATAATTTTGAATTGGCAAACCCAATTCTATTCTAGGATAGTTGGTGTTGGGGTTACTGGTGGCAACTAAAAATATAAAGAAGTTAAATTAAAACAGGTGGGTATCGAGCGAAGAAGGAAAATGGATTTTCAGATCGTCGACAGAAAAAGCAATTCAAAGTCTGCCACTACCTCTCACCGCACATGACTTTGAACTTGTTCCCTTTTCTCTGAGCTCTTAATTATTTACATTAGTCCTTACTTAACTGCTAGGCCAACTCTTATGATAAACATTTAACCATGTTTCTCTGAACATACCACATTAGAACACATAACTCCTTGTCTCCCTCCCCAAAGCTCCCTGAAATACTTCCTGCCTTAGTACCACTTTTTCCTCTTCGTGAGAAACCAAGTATAATACTACCTGTTATGAAAATCTGAACCAACAATCAAAGACAAACAAGGAAAAAACGAGACAAAATAGAACGATTTACGTGGATCACTAATGGTGTGTTAGCTACATCCACGGGTAGAGGAGAGAAATGTTTTATTAAGAGATAAGAAATCGTAGGACAACATAATTCAAAGGCATATCTCAACACTACCAACGATTTGATAGGCTAGTACCTACAATCTCCATCATCTGCTCCACCAGTAAGTTCTGGAAAACTCTAATCTCAAATATACATATTTCCTTTCCATCCTTATCCTTAATTCCATAGGAGTTAGGCCCTGATCAGGACAATTTTTCAAGAACTACCGCTAGCCCCTGAAACTCTATATCTTCCATCTTTATTGTTATCACAACATAGTTTTTAAGCTAGACAAAGTTTTAAGCACTTTTAACATCTATAGAATATCACAATGTTCCCACACCATGGTCATAACCTACTCATTTGAATTAAGTACGGAGAATGAACTTACTCCTAGGGAAAATGTAGATATTGTTGAACTACGAAAAGTAACGAGGCCAAAATATCGATCAGAGTAGAGATCTGACAAAAACACCATGTACAATGATGCTGCTGTGATGAAAATGGCATGGAGAGTTGACAGTGCCCTGTAAAAACAGCAACTACTCATTAAAAAATATTACGAGAAAGAAATAAATTATGTAAACAGGGAATGATCATTTACCGGTTGTTCCACTCTACGCGCTGAATCCGAGAAAGGTTAGAATAGCTCTTGAAGTAAATACCGCTGATCAAATCGCTTAGATCATAGACCTGGAAACCAAGGTATGGTTTACAAATGACCAGCAAAAAGGAAAAATAAAAAAATAAAATACATGCAAACTCACACAAAAGAAGAGAAACCAATGACTAGTATGTTATCAACCTTTTAACATCATGGAGATGTTAAATGTTCATCACTAGCCCAATGGAGTTTAGCCCACCTAGAATAGAAGTCGATTATCTAGAAGCTTCTTAGCAAAGTGTAGAAGTATTTAGAATTTTAGAGTTATGTGGACATTTAAAGAATGTCCTAGAAAGTGTTAAGTATCTAGTAGAATTTTAGAGTTATGTGGACATTTGAAGAATGTTCTAGAAAGTAGAATATATCTAGATATTTTTAGGAGCACTCTAGACAAATGTGGAGACAAATGTGTGGTCTACATTGTCTAGCCCATATTATAAATACCCCACCATATTTTGTATCCAAGAAAAGGCAAGTGTTGTAAAGTCCTACAAAGTGTCTTGTAAGAGTCCTAGTGTGATTTTGTAGTGTGTGTCCTAAACACTTGTCTTTTAATCTCTTCTAAAGTGGTCTTAATAAAAAGTGTCGGTGTTTCCCACGTAAGAGTTGTGTTCAACAATCTGGTATCAGAGCCAAGTTGTGATAGGCTGTCGGATCTCTTGAAATTCTTAGTATGCTCTGTGGTTGCAGCTCTGACTGATCTTCCACATCAGAAACGATTTCTTGAGATTGTTAGTGAGTGAGCTTCTTCGTGTCGTGAGTAGTCTGTGACTCTGCAAGTTTAGTGTGGAAAACTAGCTTGTTTGGTATTGCTGAGGTACTGCCAACACGATGGGTGATCTCCAAGTTGTCAGAGGAATCAAGAAACTCAACAACAACAACTACAACACGTGGGCGACATGCATGATGACCTACTTGCAAGGACAAGACTTATGGGAGGTCGTTGGCGGGAGTGAAACTACGCCGCCAGAAGAGGATGCTAATGGCGCTTTGCGGAAATGGAAAATCAAAGCAGGCAAAGCAATGTTTGCCTTGAAGACCACTGTCGAAGAAGAGATGCTGGAGCACATTCGGGACAACAAAACACCTAAAGAAGCATGGGACACGTTTGCGATGCTCTTCTCAAAGAAGAATGATACGAGGCTACAACTTCTGGAGAGTGAGCTATTATCAATCTCACAACGCAACATGACGATCGCTCAGTACTTCCACAAGGTCAAGTCGATTGTCGGGAGATTACTGAACTAGAACCAAAGTCTGCTATCGGAGAAGCTCGAATGAAGAGGATCATCATCCACGGATTGCGACCGGAGTATAGAAGCTTCATCATTGCTGTACAAGGATGGCCTACCCAACCATCACTTGTAGAGTTCGAAAATTTGCTAGCCAGTCAAGAAGCCATGGCTATGCAAATGAGAGGCATCACGTTAAAGAGTGAAGAAGAAGCACTCTACACAAGAAAAATCCGGAGAAAATTTAAGCAACCATCCAAGGGTGAAAATGATGACAAAGGAAAAGGTCATCAAGGAACCGTACAACCTTGGAGAGCTCAAAAGATTGAAAATAAGAGTTCTGAAGGAAAGAGGTTCGAAGGCACTTGTTGCAATTGTGGCAAAAAGGGCCACATGTCCAAGGATTGTTGGTCAAAGAAAAAGCATGTTGAAAGCAATGCAGCAACTTCCAAAAATGAGATGGAAGATGAATGGGATGCTGAAATACTACATGCCTTTGAAGAAGATGAGCAAGCACTAATGGCAATGGTGGGAGAGCATGTAGATTACGATAATGACTGGATCATCAATTCGGGATGCTCAAACCACAAGAGCGACGATCAAAGGAAACTCCAGGACAAGAAAGACTACCACGAGAGTCATGTAGTACATTACAACCCATAATACAACGATTGTGCCTGAAGATATGAAGGTCTATGAAGGCATTAAAATATTGGAAAATCCAACAAGTGGGAGCAGTTACACCTCAAGAGATGTAATGTATGAAGAAGCATCTTTGTGGTGGTCCTCAGAGAAGAAAATCTTACCAGACTCAAGCAACATTGAAGAAATTCTACAAGAGGAGACGGGAGAGCAAAATACACACATATGGTCAAGTGACGACGAGTCTGAAGAACCAAACGACACTGATGTTGGTGAGCAAGAAGTAACTCAACTAAGTGAATTCAGAGAAAAGGAAATGCCACCTCCACAACTTAGTCAATCAGAAAGAATTCGAAATCCAAATCAAGAGAATGTTAATACAATTATTATTGAGGACAGTATTAAAGAGTTGGAGACGTATGAAGAAGTATCAGAAAACTCGGCTTGGCAGAAGGCGATGAAGAAAGAACTGACAGGTTTGGGGCAAAGTCAAAATTGGGAATTGGTGTTAAGACCAAGAGATATCAAACCCATTTCTTGCACAAGGGTTTACAAAATAAAGCGACGTCGGGAAGGATCAAACGAAAGATTGAAGCCTCGCTTCGTAGCTCGAGGGTTCTTTCAATATGGTACGACGAATGGAGGCTAGTGATGAGGGAGAGTGTTAAATGTTCATCACTAGCCCAATGGAGTTTAGCCCACCTAGAATAGAAGCCCATTATCTAGAAGCTTCTTAGCAAAGTGTAGAAGTATTTAGAATTTTAGAGTTATGTGGACATTTAAAGAATGTCCTAGAAAGTGTTAAGTATCTAGTAGAATTTTAGAGTTATGTGGACATTTGAAGAATGTTCTAGAAAGTAGAATATATCTAGATATTTTTAGGAGCACTCTAGACAAATGTGGAGACAAATGTGTGGTCTACATTGTCTAGCCCATATTATAAATACCCCACCACCCCACCATATTTTGTATCCAAGAAAAGGCAAGTGTTGTAAAGTCCTACAAAGTGTCTTGTAAGAGTCCTAGTGTGATTTTGTAGTGTGTGTCCTAAACACTTGTCTTGTAATCTCTTCTAAAGTGGTCTTAACAAAAAGTGTCGGTGTTTCCCACGTAAGAGTTGTGTTCAACAGGAGATTGAGCTCAAGATAAAGTCAAATGCAAGGGAACCGCATTGAATAAAATAAAAAATTAAAAAAAAATAAAGAGCCATAGATGAGCGGAAAGTACCAATTTGCTAGCAAGTATGCCTGCAAGAACGGAAACGTACGGTACAACGGAATCTGATAGCAGAAGATACTTAAGTAGTTGCTCGGCCTGGCTTTGATATGACTGTACTGACATGATTACTTGTTTCAATCTGGGGTTACAACATGCTACGTTTTGAAATGAAACAACAAGAGGCCCGATCTCTCCAAATTCTTTAACTTCTTCTCTACCTCTTTATACCTGTCTTCAAATAATAGGTAAGAAGCTTAACAACCATGACGAAGAACACTCGAGATGATGGGCAAAGTTGAATAAAGTAATGAAGCAAGAATGAACAATCATGAAGAGTCAATGGTCTGAATGGAAACAAAAAGTGCGCATCTTATTATCGTCGTCTGCTATTGGACTAATTCCCATTTTAGTTAGATTATATGTATAATACTACCGGAGTGCAAAAGGAAAACACAATTTTATATCTAAATACTTTTCCAGAGAAATGTTTGTTGAGATATGTCTTGAACACACCGATGCCCTACGATTAGTAGTCGGGGGTCTCGCTGTCCCCGTTGCGAAAACGCATTATGCATCTCGCATGCGTTTACGCATCTGCTTTCGCCTAGCGCATCCCGCCGCGTGCTCTGCAAGCACAAACGCATGTCGCATTGCTGCAGTGCGTTCTGCAGGCGTATGCGCATCCACAGTATGTTTAATGCTTACGCATTCTGTAATAGGGTTTAATGAGAATGCCTATATAAACTCGAATTAAACTCTAGCCGTATTATGACGTTCATTTTGTAATTTGTATCTATAATCGCCTCTCCTTAATAAAACTATTCTCCCTCTCTGCTGTGGATTAGCTAACACAATGTTAGTGAACCACGTAAATCCATGTGTGTTCTTCGTTCTTCTTCTCTCGCATTATCGTTATCTATTTTCTTTATTCTTCAATCGATTGTTGACTGCCGTTTTTCATAACAATGTTGATGGCAATCATTCAAATAACAAGAGCATACAAAAAAAAAATTGCTTTCAAACAGATGCCTACGGTGTGTTGCAGTTTGCTCTCAAATCCTAGTTCGGAATTGCTATTGGATAGGTACTACAGGCTTATCGGACTTAAAACCTCCTTATGATGCCTTGTAAATAATAACCAGTAATTTCCCCGGTTCTATAACTGGGGAATGAAGTGGTTCTTCTACCACCCAAAAATCGTCTAGGTAGATTCCTCTTTCTTTCATGTCAACTGGATTAACTTTTTACGACCCATGGAATTTTACTTGGGTTACTTTCTCATCTCTCATAACTATTCTATGCTATCAAATGAAAAGTTTCTATCTCCTACTAATTTGAGAGAGGGAAAGGGAGGGAAAAAGAGAGTAATCAGCAAGGGTTCATATTTTTGGGGATAAGATTTGACATTCTTCTTAATCGTATAGCACATCAACATGCAAAGGGAAGCATACAGAAGATAAATTCATTACTCAGTACAGGCTTTTTTCAAAGAAATATGTTAAGACACTAATATCTTAACAAGCACAATAGAACTAAAATTGAAAAGATGATAAATGGAACACACGAGAACACTATATTGATAATAGATAGAGGTTACAATACCGTACTCTTAACCTTTCGAGAGGGCCAAGTCTCTCCCAATAGCCTTTCGAGAGGGCTATGTCTCTCCCAAGTCTTTTGCAAGACAATACCAAAATATTTTCTTTTTTTTCCAAATACCCTAGGACTCCTATTTATAATAAAATCCTTATATGCTAATTACTATTCTACCCTTACATATAATATACCCATCTTACCCTTAGTACTCTATCATATCCCCCATCGTGAAATACACCTTGTCCTCAAGGTGTGGGTTATACAACACATTTCAAAAAAAAATTACCCATTGCACAACAAATTAAAATGCAGATTTTTTTTTTTTTTTTTTTTTTTTTTTTTTTTTTTTTTTTTTTTTTTTTTTTTACAACTTACCCCAACAAAATAACAAAGAATAATAATAATAACACCCCCTTTTTTTAAATGGCTCCCAAAACCACATCCTTCTTGCACAAGATAAACCTCTTGTCCCAACACCACTTCATTAATGCAGCCACATTTCTTTCCCATCAACAAAAATGTCACATTTTCAATTTTCATCAAAAAATCACTTCTCCCATTAATGCTCACACATGGGCTCCCCTTTTCCCCTCCTTTCTTTACCAAATACCTTTTTTCTTTTTTTTTTCTTTTTCTCTTTCAAATTGCAAGCCTTCCATTTTTCCAGCACCTTCTTTTTCTTCTTTTCTGCCACCCTACCTTTTTTTTTTTTCCTTCTTCCAAACCATGCTTCCATTTTTTTTTGTTCTCCTAAGCTTCTTTCTTTCTTTTCTTCTTCTCTTTTGAACCTCTTTCTCCCACGGTATCTTCCTTCTTTGCAATTTTCGGAGTTGCGTGTTCTTCCACTTCTCTCGACATTCCTGCTTGTCGAATCTTCTCCATCTTCTATGAAACTTCCATGGTAGACGTTGTTGGAGTTGTTGGTGCCCTCTTTTTCTCCTTTTCGAAAATCTATTCTTTGCCTGACACCTTTTTAACTTTTCATAAATATTTGCTGGTTTCCTGGACACAAACAACTTTGATACTTGGGCAAATTTGCTACTTGATACTTGGGTAGATTTGCTGCTGATTTTGGGTTTGGTTCCACATTTTTCTCTATGCAGATCCTTGTTCAGCTCCTTCTGTCGACAAACCTCATGTTGTTTTTCCATTTCCTTCACACATTCATGTACTTGTTTTAAAGCTTCAAACATTTCTTCCCACCTTTGCTTAACTTCTTTCACGTCTGCTTGAATCTTCACCAAGGCTTCATCGTCTCCTCTTGATTCATTGTTCCAGGATGAACTTGCTCTGATACCAATTTGTTAAGACACTAATATCTTAACAAGCACAATAGAACTAGTATCGAAATGATGATAAACACCGAACACAAGAACACTATATTGATAATAGATAGAGGTTACAATACCGTACTCTTAACCTTTCGAGAGGGTCAAGTCTCTCCCAATAGCCTTTCGAGAGGGCTATGTCTCTCCCAAGTCTTTTGCAAGTCAATACCAAAATATTTTCCTTTTTTTCCAAATACCCTAGGACTCCTATTTATAATAAAATCCTTATATGCTAATTACTATTCTACCCTTACATATAATATACCCATCTTACCCTTAGTACTCTATCAAAATAGTGCATAATTGATAATTCACAAACAAATCAACTCGGTCAACATTGAAACAAGAGAACAAGTGAAGACTATATTCCTAGTTTTTACTTAAATGTTGCAACTATGAGGTCTATTGCTTAGCTATCCACCTTCCACGTGCATGTAACAAGTTAATTATATTAAAGATTTGCAGGTTGCCAATATTCCTGATAACATATCACAATCTTGGTGTTCAAAAGTTCTAAACATAACTCCTAATACAGCAAGAAAAGCATGAATAAATTAATTTTAAAAACAAAATGAAAAGAAAAACGGATTAAGCACAAAAGATAAAGTTGTACACAACAAAGGAACTGGAAGATAAATCGACACGACCAGAAACCGTGAATTAGCTTCAGAGTCGCACCCTATGTAGAATTTTTTTCACAGTATACTAAGCAAAAAAGTCAAAGTTGGAAGAAGATTGTCCAAGAACATCAACAGCAATCAGAAAATTTCACAAAGTCAATCCGGAAATAATTTCTAATCCAAAAGAAAATCAATGACGCTAAATAAACAGGTAGAATTCAATCGGAACACGAAGAAGATCGTTCAACAACATGGACAAGAATCAGCAAGTTTTGTAACCGAAGTGTAAGCATCCATGATTGAATCCTAATTACCGCAGCAACAAAACAAAAATACGGATGGAGCACAAAACAAGCCGATGAAGAGCACAAATGAAAACAAATAACAAGGAAGAAGTGGGCGTTGGAACAGAAATCAACCTAAAGAACAGCACCAGAAATCACAATAAGAGTAAGAACTCACCGGAAAATGGCCAGAAAACGCCGGCAAAGAATCAGCAACCGATAGAAACGGGCTAGATGGAGAGGGAGAGGGAAAAAATGGAAGCAGAATGGTGGAAAATGAAAATGAGAAGGAGAATGAAGAAGAAATAGAAAGGGAAATGGATGAAGGGCTGTACAAACGCGAAAAGTTTTCAGTTAGAGATGGAAGGATTTGGCTGAGGCTATTGGGCCCAAACCAACGCAAACAATACGGTCTTTGTTTGTTTCTTTGTTTGTTTTCTTAGATTTAACCACCCCTTACCATGAGTCCAAACAACCTCACATATATACCATCCACTTCATACCCCCACATCTATACGTATGGTAAACTATAAATTTGAAAAACAAATATATGGTAATCTCTATTATCTTCTAAATTAGAATTTAGTTTTTATGGTTTGATAAATTTTAAAATATAATTATTTTCGTAGTGACTTGCGATCGAATCTGTGATCATGGAGTTGAAAATTGGATTGCAATCAATCAATCTAACCAACACATCACCAATCTTTTCCATCTTTTTTCTTTTCCATTTTGTTAAAATATAAAGACTAAATTCTAACTTTCTCTCCCATCACATGAAAAGGTAGTGGCGTGTTGGTTTTAGTATTGGATAGTAATTTAGATCAACACTATGATCATAAGTTTAATCTTAAGAATCTATTACTCTCATTTATTTGAAAGTAATAGTACCCTCTGTGTATAGTTTGTGATCTCCTAAACTTTAACTTTTTTTTCAAATACTAAACTTATAATTTACTCATATATGTAATACATTTGTGCGGATATCACAAATATCGATATTAATAATAATATAATACATTTAGTTTTGGGGAAATTACATGATTAAAAAAAATTTAGAATGTCAAAATTTTAGAAAAAATATTTAAATAGAGTAAAATCTAATTCAATCAAGTTAAATCCATGGTTTTTATTAAGCCAAAGTAATCGAAAACAATCCATTGAAATGAATTGAAAACAATGAAATCCCTATAAATAGTTTTGAGGTAGTTATTTAATGTTTTACTTGTATTTAAATGCAAATAATTTAAGTACATATTTGGCTTTAATTCGTTAAACAATCTATCCATTAAAATTGTTTATTTCTTAACGGCTGAAATGATTTTATATTTAAATAGGTTTAATCCTCAATGTTTCACTAATAGCTCATCATTATTGTTGTACACTCAATAATTAAAAGGACATGAGTTTGAATTCCTCACCTACAATGGTTGTAAAACAAAAAAAATGCTCTTAATGATCCATCTTTTTTTAAGAAAGTATGTAAATGATATTAGGGGAAGAGGATAAATACCGATTTCCGGGCTCGTACCTGTGACGCTGGTGTTGAACTGGTTTACAACCAAACACTGAAATCATTGCGCCACTAACCTATTCGGTATGTCTTGATTGATTTTAAACCACAGGTTAAAAGTATAACTATACCTAAGTTAAGGTTATGTATACATATAAAATTTAAAAGTCCTAGCGTATCTATATTCCCAAAGTTCTTATCTCTCTTAATTTTCTAAAATATTATTATTGTGCTTCATCCCTTTATTTCTGATAAAAGATGGAAATTTAAATTCTCTAAATTCTTCAATTAATAATTATAAAAAGAAAAAGATACAACCTAATCATAAAAGGAAACGATAACCTAATAATAAAACGAAAAGATACTACCTAATCATAAAAAGAAAAATAAAAAATAATATTTAATCCAATCCTAAAATGAATAAATAATTAAAAAGATGAAAATACTAAAACAAACATAAACCAAAACTCCTGCTCAAGTTGGATTGTATATGGAATACAAGCCAAACTTGAAGTTAAATTTATCAGAATTGGTCATTGTATTGATGATGCCCAATTGTGATGATGATGCGACAAATGAGATGATGATGTGAATTGGGATGATGCACCGCCATCTGGAAAAAGTGCCGCCAATTAGGATGAGTGCTACCAGCACTAATTGGATGACGGGTGTCAAGACAAATTGGATGAGTGCTGCCTGGGCCAATTGAGTGAGTGTTGCTGGGGTAATTGGATGAGTGTTGTCATGGCCAATTTGAGAAAGTTGGTCAAGACTAATTTGGGAAAGTTCATCAAGGCCAATTTGGGAAGTTGATCATGGTCAATTTGGGAAAGCTGGTCAGGGCTAATTGGAAAAGCTGGTCAGGGCCAATTGGGAATACTGGATTGGTACCGATATGATTTTTTCGATTGCAGACTGCTCATTGACGCCTTTGAAGAGAAAAAAATCTTGTTAAATTTTTTCTTTCGATGAATTGGAACAAAAAATGAGTGACTAAGGATAGAGAGGTTGCTTTTTCTTTTTTTTTTCTTTTTTTTTTCTTTCTAGGTTTTAAGATGAGGAAAGGAAAAAGAGGTTTAAGGAACTTTTTCTTTTATTATTATTTTTTTCTTTTTTAAGAAAAGAGGAAGAAGATGATGATGATGATGATGAGAGTGAAGGAGAAGTATAAAGGTTTACGGTTTACTTGGATCAAAAGAAAAAAATGAGGCTTTGATACATGTTGAAAGATGAAAATTCAAATTATCTAAATTCTTCATTTAATAATGAACCCAACAATAGGTTTAAATAGACTATAATATATCACCTAATTATTAAAGGAAAAGATAGAATCTAATCATAAAAAGGAAAAGATGACCTAATAATAACACGAAAAGATACTACCTAGTCATAAAAAGAAAAGATGGAAAATAATATTTAATCTAATCCTAAAAGAAATAAATAATTAAAAAAGATGAAAATACTAAAAAAAAAACATAAACAAAAAATTTCTTTACTCTAGAAATTCCCCACCTAAACTGAGTTTTACAACTCACCCTTTTCCATAATGATTTTCTTTTAGGTACTTGGATCGGGATTCTAACTAGGATTGTTGATGTTGACTATGGGCACCATTACATTAGTGTCTAGGATTTCCTCTAGCATAACTATTAAGTAATAGTGCTATAATCTATTTACTACTTTAAGGTATTTGGGATCCCTCTTAATTACTTATTGAATGAAATGTTTTTAATGAAATTTACAAGCTTTTACCACTTTAAAAGTTGTTCACTCTCTTTGCTTTGTTTTACCCTAGATTTATATGCATGTGTAGTAAAATTTCTTATTTTTGTCATTCAAGAAATTTGGGTCTTTATAGTGGTATGCTGAGATACGCATCTTGCCTGGGAAGAGAACTCCCACGACAGGTAACGTTTGTATACCATTCCTGATTGAGGTCTAGAGTCAGTTAGCTAGGGTATCCTTTAATTAACAGAGTCATTGGGTTGAATTGCCTATTTAACTTGACTTTTAGGATATTGAGTTTGAAGTCACTATTAGCTCTTTTGATTCAAAACGAGTTGTGTTCTTAATGTCAGTTGTGTTCCTTGATCAGATTGACTTTGAATTGAGCTAGGGTTTCACTCCCTAAGCTATTCTAGTCATCTGAAAGATAACCATGACCAAAACTAACTCCTACTCAGAATTATTGTCCCGAGTGTTAGGTTGTAGATATTGATTGTGTTTGCTTGTTAAATGTTGAGCTGACATATGTATTATAGACTTTAATTTAGGGATCCTTATTGAGTAATTCTTATTACTCACCCTTATTACTTTTTCCCTCTAGGTAAAGAATGATACATAGGTGGTTGAGCTAGTGGTTGCTGTTGAAGGATCATGAAGGACACATTTTCCAAGTTATTTTATTTATGCTATTTTCTATTCTGCATGAACTATTTCATTCCATTTCAGCAAAAATCAAATTTTATATTTTGAATTATTCTGGCTAAAAGACTTGATTTTTACTAATTTACCTTGGATATTATTATCTGTGTTTTAATTTATGAAGAACATGTTATTTATTTATTTCTTTTTTTACTTAGCTTTACAATATCCATTCATGATGCTAGTTAGTCTCATTTAACTTTATTTTAAATGTCATGATTTTACATTGTTTTCCTCTAACTTCTTTTGTTCATTGGCTAATTTTAGTCAATGAAGCGTATTGATTAAGTCTTTGGACCTTTTTAAGTTTGTCTTTATCGTTCGTTGACTAGTTATCCAAGTGGTTTTTTATTTTTATTTTATATCAAGTCTTCAGTCAAGGTAAAGGTTTTACATTTACTATGATGTGTGGCAAACATGTAGAAGTTAGATACATAATTCATTATTGTTTGCTAAATATTTGATGTGTATGCATGTGCCTTAAATAGATTAGAGATAATAGTCGTTATCTCATTTAACTGTCATAGTTATTAAAGATGTTGGCATTTAGGATTGTTTTAGGTAATTGTTTGATGTTATGATTTATTGAGCATGTAGTCTAAGATGTGGACCTATAGGTCGTTTACTTGGTTATTTTACTAGTGTGCACGAGGGATGACCCATACCTTTACTATATTTCTATTGTGGCAAGTGATCATCAATACCCCTTCTATATTGAGGGGATCTTTAGTGCATATTTTATACTCATCATTTTCTATAACATTTTCTCTAGGTAATGATATGCATGTCTAGGTGGCATACTGAAAATGTTGGGGGAGATCATTGGGTACAATCTTGAGTCTTTTTTTTTTTTTTGAAAATCGAAAAATCGGAGTTTTGTTCTCCTGTACGCGACACCACTAAGTCTCTTTTATTTTTACATTATGTTTATTACTCATTTATTATTTCATCTGCATTTTTTTCGTTAATTTTTTTTTAGTTTTAAAGATAATTCATGACAAAACCATTTCTTATTATTTAATACATCTTTAAATATTTTCCTCAAATTGTGCACTTTCTTTTTTATTTAGAGTTAGATTTTTTTTTTAGTACATAGTGGGGGAAGGGGGACCAACAAACCCTACATAAATGACACAACTACTCTCAAATAATATGAGAGCCAAATACCGATTTCCGGGCTCGAACTCGTGACCGTGGAGTTGAAATGGATTAACACCAGACAAGATAACCAACTGTGTCACTGACCCTCGGTTTTAGAGTTAGATTATTAAATGCGATCCATGGTAATTACTTTTATTATTTAGTTGGAAAATCAACTATTTTTTTTTGTTTAGTTACCTAAATATAAAATATCACCCCTTATTATATATATATATATATATAATCAGATGTAATTGAGGTACTGCTCTTTTTAGTAAATCTCTAAATAATTGATATATATTGTTTTTTACTAATTAAGTTATACTTGGGCGAATTTCATTAAATTGTTTTCTGTTAAGTTTATAGTTTTTTAATGAATGGTTAAATTTGTATAACTAATACAAGTTAAGAATTAAAAAAACGGATTTTACATACATAAATCGTCCAAATATTTTTATTATAGTACAAAATCAAAACTAATTCATTTATAGTAGAAAAAAATCAAATTAAATTTTATCACGATGTGGTAAACTCATTCTATCACTTGCAGAAAATTATGTTGTATTAGTGGTTGACTTATATTAGTGATAGAAAATTATCTGCTATACATGAATTATTTTAAACATTATGCTATAAATATAATAGAATGAAAATAAATTCTCAATTGAAAAGAAAAAAAGAAGTTAACATTGGTTAGTTTTATTAGGATATTTAATTATACTATTTGAATCATCATTAAGGGGTTGTTCACTTTGAGTTAATCCAAATTCCCATAATCCAAGATTCTCCTGGAATGGGAATTTGGATTACCGCCTTCCTTTCGTGATAATTGAAGAATGTCGGGTATTTTAACATTCTCGGGCATCTTCGGATTCTCATATGAAGGGCATTTCACAAGATTTAGATACTGTTTTAATTGATGGATTTCCAAGATTCCCATGATGAGAGAATCGTTTATTGACGATTTTGCCCTTCATTTTTTTGAATGTATAATTATATTTATCATTTTAAAATATAAAAATATAAGAAAAAGTTTATTTAAATTATTATTATATATCTTAATTGAAATTTGAAATGTTCTTTATTTTAATGGTTACATTTATTAAAAAAAAATTGATACTATTCTTTCAAAATTTTATTTATTTTGATTATGATTTATATAATATCTATATAAATAAATGTTATTAAAAAGTATAGTTAACTATACAATTATCTTGTCTCATAAAAAAAAAACAATTATACAATTATCTTTTAAAAGTTTATAATTTATTACAGGCATGAAATTAAACTTTAATATAAACAATTGTGCTATATAATTTTTTTTTTAATTTATGCAAAATTATATAAATTGTATGTCATTCTTGAAATATTAAGTAAATTTACATCATATCACGTATGATTCCTACAAAAGAAACAAGGTTATCTAAATATAACCAAATATACGTAAAAAATATTCCTACAAAACAAACAAAGTCATCTAAGGATACCAGACATTCGTGAGTCCGAGTATCTGAGATTTCGGGCATTAGAACATTCCAGTCATATCGATTACTTAAAAGTAAACCGCCCCTTGGTAGGATTGTTGGAGATTTCTCTTCTTTGGTTTTTATTTTTTTGGTTCTTTTAACTTGATGCTTAAGCAGGCTTAGTTTGGGGGTGACATGTTTTTTTTTATCTAAAAGTAATGTGTTCCAATCTTTCCCCAAATATTGTTATAAAAAAAACTTTTTTTTTTGAGAAACATAAAAAAAAAAAAATTATAGTAGATCAGTTCAATGTCAATTGTCAATGAATGTGAGATTAAATTGACTTATATGATAGAATTATACGGAGAGTCAATGTTTAAATTTTTTAAGCATTGAAATGGTTGCTTCACACGTCTCAGACCAATTTATGAATTGAGACAAGTAATTAACTCAATTGTTGGTTTGATTTATAGTTCATGAAATTCAATTCACTGATTATTGTGTTTATTACCAAACCAACTCTCATTTAATTGATCTTTTTCGATATTGAGTTAAAGGCTAAGAATTCTGTCTTCATTTAATGGGCAATTTAGGTATTTTTCCGTCCATCACTTCAATCAAAATCGCCCCAATCAATACTTCCTAAAAAACAAAAACTATTTAAAATAGTTATAGATTTTCTCAAAATCAAGTCTTATCTTCTTGCCAAATATCATTATTATTAAGAAAATAATTTCGGCAATGTCAAAAGTAATCTTTAAGCATACCCTACAAAAGTAGTATAATACATTAAATGATTGATGGCTGTTACAGGTGAAATTCAAAATTTGGCATCAACAGTGACTTACTTTTTCAAATGCAATGAAATTAATTTTATTTAGAATGAAATCACGTGTAATTTTTTCTGCTCTATTTTCTCAAATTTAAGTTTAATTGGTGAGTGATCAGTCCAATTTAGAATACGGAATTACTCTTCATAGCATCTTTTTTTGTGACTGTTATAATTATAGCTTTTTTTAAAAGAAAATATTGCACCAATAGCAGATTTTTAAGGTGTATTTATCTATTTTTCCAAATCTGCCCCTGCATGCCTTACGCACCTCGCCACCATTTCTCCTTGGATTCAATTCACGCTGCTTAGTTTTTGTTTTTGTTTTTGTTTGGGTCTACGTACTGAAAGATAATGATTTTTAAGGTATATGTTTGTTAATTTTCATTTCACTTTGGCTCAAGTTTAAAAATAGTTTGAAGAAATATATGAACAAAAATTATTATTATTTTATTATTTTATTTTGAGAAATATAATCAAACATTATTTGTTTTATTAAAAAAAAGTTTTTTTCATAATTAGACCAAATTTGAAAAGTATTTAAAAATGTAGGTTATAAGAAAAATATTAGTAAAAATGAGATTTTGTTATTATATTATTAATTCATTAAATTATCATTTACAACAATACCCTTGTTATTAAGACTTTTAAATTTCGGATTATTTTCGTATATGGAAAAAATCCTACGAAAATAATCCTCCCATTCCATACCCACTTATTACAAAAATTGAGAGATTTATTGCGAAAATTGCAAACATTTATTACGAAAAACCTGATAAAACAGAAAATTGTTTGCATTAATTACGAAAATTGTTTTGTGGGTTGAATCCTGTTATGTATTCTAGGATGCTACTGTACGTAGCAAGAGCAAGAAGCAAACAGGTTGATGTTGAAGAATCAGATTGGGAAGATACACCTCAAGAGGTACGAACTGTATGATGGAACAAATACTATATGTTGTTGCAGGTTAACTCTTAGGATGTTTCAATGAATTCAGAAGAAAATGCTTCAATAATGCCTTTTTATTGTGCAACAGAAGAGTGTAATTGCTAGTTGTAATGAATCTGGTTCCCGACTATATATAGATAAGGAATTATACAATATAGTTTATACCAAATACTAAGTTATGACATGTTGAACTTGATAGAATGTATAGGTTACCAAATTTTTAATTATGACATGTGTTGAACTGTTAGAAAATTGCGAGTATTTATCACGAAAATTATTTCGTAGGTTGAATCTTGTTCTGTATTCTAGGATGTTGAAGCAAAGGGGTATTATACAGTATAGTTTATACTAATTTTAAATTATGATATGTGTAAATTTTATAGATGTTAGAACCTAAAATACGAAACGAACAAGTATTGAACAATAACCAAAAGAATATAGTCCTTAAGTTAAAAATTAATATGGTACATGACTAAGATATAAGAAGATTTTGTCATCAAGTGCAAAAAGGTTAAAAACACATACGGTATAAAAAAAATGAAATTTTCTCTCTCTATTTCGTTTAGATAGAAGTTTTTCTCTGGACTCAAAGATGTGCTCTGCGAAGAACCATCGGAGAGTGTAAATGGGCACCAAAGGGTGCGTTCTTGGGACCCTCTCGCTCTCTCATTGGAGAGAGAAGAGGAGTCGTTCTTGGGCTCGAAGGAGAGCAATGGGGAAGGAGCCCTTTTAGGGCTGTTAAGGGTTTGGGGTGCGGCAAACTCGAAGCTGGTGGAGTTGGTCAGGAGTTTCTTTGTCTCTGGTAAGATTTTCTGTTCTAAGGAGAAGGGGTTGCTTTTGTTGGGGTTTTTAAGGGAGACTGGGCCTTCAAAGATCTATCAGGTGTTTGTTTATTGGGTGAAATCTTGGTGGGTTTCTACTATTCCATTAAGAAGGAAGGTGAACAACCTCAATCTCTTTCCATTTGACAGAGGTAAGTTTGATAGGGAGGAAAAGAGATCGAAATTAAAAGAAGAGAAGCTGAGAAGGACGCATGAAATGGAAAAGATGGTTTTGAGAGAGTCCATAACTTTCCAAATTTTGTTCGTAGTGGTTCTGATTTTCGTCTGAGCAATGAAAACGACGGAGCTGGTTCGAAGAGAGACGATGAAATCTCCGGTGACGGAGGACTCGAGAATCGAAAAGCCTAACTGTTTCAGAATGGGTCGGTGTGGCAGTGAAAGACAGTTGTCAGAGAGAACAGTGAGGCAAGTGGCAGTTGAGGGGCTCGAGGTAAATGCAAACGTCCATCATGCTATAGGGTTTGGGCAGTCCAAGTGGGTTTGGCAGAACCGGTCTAAGGTTAGAATTGGTATTATTAAACCGGGTCGGACTCGGTTTGAGTTCACAAGTTCTATAGAATTGGGCCGGTTTTTCCTTAGGTTCTCAATCACCGTTTCTAGCATATTTTCTTTTAGTTTTCAGAACATAGTGATGATGTGGGTGGACTTCTGGTGGCTTTTCTTTAGGTTGCTTAGGCTTAAATGAGATGAATTTTATTGCGTTTTAGTGTTTTTTATGAAGTTTTCTACTAAAGTAGTAGTGACTGTCTTTATTTTAAGGTTAGGTTGTTATCTAAGTTGTTGGTTTGGCTAGCTGGAGGTTTGTTGTCTATTTGTAGGATTAGTACTGGTGATTTAGCTCGATAGTTGTTGATGCATTTAAGGCTTGAATTGGTTGACAAAGGTTGGTATCATTTTAGGAAAGAGGTTGTTTCGAAGGAGGGGAATGATTTTTTCTTGTTGAAAATTATCTATTTCTCGTTTACTTTGGTGGAATCCTATTCTTCAGTCATTGATATGGATGTTAGATTATTCCCCAGAGCTTATAAAAAAAATTCCCATGTTAAGGAATTTATTTGTTGGTTTGTCTTCTCCGGTGGAGTCCCTATACTCCTGAGAGTTTAGACAATTGTTCGAAATGCTTATATTCTATATTGGATTGTCTTTATTAGTGGTTCTATCCTTAGTGTGGTCACACTCCGTCTTGTGGAGAATGGGCCAATGTGTGGTCCCAATGGGATTTTAGGCTGTATTGGTTCTCTTTAATGTTAAAGGGGATTGTTTTTCAAATAAAAAGAAGATTTTGTCATCACATGTGTGTTATCGAAATGTAATATTTATGAGGGTTTAGGGTTATATCACTTAATTGTTGACATTAAAAGATAGTTAGTGTTAAATCTTTCTTAATGTAAATGAGTGAACAAACGATTCAACAAGATTATATAGCAAAAAATTGTCTATTCAAAACTGTGTTAAATTTGCTGATATAGAGACTTGTAATGTGGTATAATATGTTTTTTTAGCAACTGAGTATTTGTGATGGTTAGTAATAAAGTTCTTTTACTGTATTTGTCTATACAAACAATTTCACAAGACTGTAAAGTAGAATATTGGGAAATAAAAAAATATACTAATTGTCTTTCAATAGAGACTCGTATTGTTGAAACAAAAAAACGATATTATTATTCAAATTTAGTACATAAGTAACTTAAAAAGTCTCGTGGATAATAAAATAAAATCTAAAAAAGTGTTCCGCATAATAAAAATACTATAATGTGAAATCGATCATTGGGTGAATGCGTTCCAACAGGTTTTCCAATTATGTCCTAGTTAATACATTATACAACCATTCAACATCATTGTCCACATGTAGCTTAATTCCCTTTGGATAGGTATTGGGTAAGACCCACTAACAGACGTGGGAGGAATTTGGATTGAATCTTGAATTCCCAATTTAGTCATAATCGAAAGCATTAAGATGCTATACAGAGTGCATGTGTCAAGATATACTTCAGCTACTTTATAATATGGTACATCTCATTTTCATCCCACTGGCCACTATGTGTAATGCAAATTAGGATGATTGTAGAACCTATGAGCAAAAGTTGTACAGTATTAGTAAACTGTCGAAACACTACGTGTAACGACCCGACCCGAAAGGGGCATAAAATAGGCCGTTACCTCAATGCATGCATTCAAATCTACAGAAAATTTGCAATACGGTGTTTGGATTCTAAGTAAAAACTAAAACATAAAAAACATCCATTTAAAAATCAACATAAATTCCTGAAACCTGTCCCTGTTTCCAAGCACCTGTTTCAAGGCAAATACATTTCCAAAACTTACTCTGATCAGAGATTTATTTAAAACATACAAGCTTTACAACAATGCTAGAATCCGGAAAAACATTCAGAAAACACCCTAGGGCTCCGTGCCCAACTACATGCATTCAGAGGACATTTAAATCATAAACATAAACATAAGACTCAGAGTTGAACAACGGGTTTCCATGATCACAGCTCCTCCTCCAGCCATCCTGTCCCGCACCATGGTTACCTGTGGAAAACCACATAATAAGGGTGAGTAACGAATTACTCAGTAAGAATCCCCAACCGGGGTACAATACGATACACATGGTCATCTAGCAGAAAGATATGCAAGCTATGAATATAAACACAGAATAGAGCACATAGCTTAGCCCACACTTGGGCCTCGGATGCCAACTCAGGGTCTTAGTCCGGAAAAACTCACCACACAACACATCACACAAGTCGCCCTATACGAGAAACAAGTCCGGCCTCACACGCATCTCATCATCAACGAAAGGTACACTGGCTCACAATCCCGAGGAGCTTTCCAGTCGGCGCTGTAATGAGAGTAAGCATGCACCGCGTGCTACTGCAGACTATGGGGGGTGCTGGGTCTAGAGGCAAGCTGCCCATGTCCAGTCACCATGCCTAACTAATTCTTTGGATCGGTGTCACTGACATAGGGGTGTGAGACACGGACACGTAAACTATGTCACTGAACCATCGCACCGAGGCTAAGGAGGCGGGTCGTGGTAGGCTTACACCAGGAAGCCGTCCTTGCCTTAATAGGTGGCAATCAGGGGCTACGGCCGAACACGCTGAGGACGTGCCGACTGCCGGGGAGGAGGCAATGCCAAGTCATCATCCCGACCGTTGGGGCATTTAACAGTCTGCCACCCTCACCCAAGATTGCAGGGCCTACCGGTAGGGTTAGCTAATACCTCACGGGGTCCAGGGACGGAGCACTGTCTCGACGTCCCTGCCATGGATGCAAGGTACTTTATGCATCATGCCCGGATGATGCTATCTACCTGCAACTCTAACCTGCCCTAGCAATCAGCAAACAATTCCATAAAATCCAATACGTGCTCAAAAGAATACAACGAGCCTAGCATGATACTACGAAGCAAGGAACAGATACGAGCATGCCAGAAAGGAACAACCTAGCATGGATTAACATGAAAATTAACCAGGAAAATCATGCTAATCGGGAATTCAGATTAGAGCACTTAGCTACACATGTCAATAAACACAAACAAGCAATCAATCAGCAATCACATATAATATCGCAGGGTCCACACAACTCCGGTAAGAAATCCTTACCTGGGCGGAAGACCTCTAAACATAAGAAACCTAAGCTGCGATCGAACCCGAGCTAGCTAGCGAGAACCTAACAAAAACAACAATAATTACAATCAAAAGGCCCAAATATAATAAAACAAACAGGGCTCAGCTCGGGAGCAACTCACGAGGCACGGCTGACACTCAAACGGGCCGGCTGCACGGGCTAGGCAGCTGCTGGGCGCTGGGGCGAGCTGACACGGGCGCTGGGGCACGGTTGGGCGAGCAGGGCGCTCGGGCGAGGACGCGAACGCGCGGGCGAGCTGCAGGGAGGCGAGGGCGCGAGCTCGACTGGGCGCTGGCGACACATCGCGCTATAGGGACGCGCGCCTCGGCACGGCGAGCTACATGGGCATGCGACTCGGAGCGACTCGGCACAGGGACGGCACGGGCTGGGCGACACGGATCTGGCGACACGGGGGCCTGGGCAACACTGCGCGAGCGACTCGGGTGAAATTGGGCGATGGCGCGACACTGGCAAAGCGAGCTCGGGGTGGCGACCGCGCATAAGGCTGGCGACGGCGCGACCTGGCAGGGTAGGGCTCGACAGGGCTAGGCTTGGGCGAGCAGGGGCTCGGGCTGGGCTAGCTGGCTCGGGCTAGGGCTAGGTCTGGGAGAGAGAGAGAGAGAGAGAGAGAGAGAGAGAGAGAGAGAGAGAGAGAGAGAGAGTGTAACGACCCAGGTTTTTCATCCCGGTCTTCCAGGTATGCCCTAGGGGTAATTTGGTAATTTGGTCGGGCCGTCAGGGCCGTTTGTGTCTTTTCCAGTTATTAAAATTATTGGATGGATTTATGTAGGTTTTTGGAGGGATTTGTGGTTTGGTTTGAGCAAGGTTTGATGCAAAAGTAAAAATAAATGAAATTGTGCTGCAGCCGGGGTTTGAACCCGGGTCTCCTGGGAAGCTTGTGGGGATGTGTGCCATTTGAGCCATTAGTTGCTCTTGTTGCTCTTTCTGCATCACATCTTAGTTACCCTTGGATCTTTGGTGTTTGGTGCATTTGGTTAAATGAAATAGAAATTAGGTTTGTTGTGTTTTCTTCTCCAAAAGAGTTGTGGCCGCCCAAGCTTTCTCCCAAGCTCTCCTTGCCGATTCTTCATCCTTGCGGCTCCCTTGGATCGTTCATCATCATTAGGGTAGGTATCGATCTTCCTCTTCTTCTTCTCATCCGTTTGGTGTCTTTGTTTGGCCAAGTGAATAGAAGAGTGTTGTGTGTGTTTGTGTGATTGCGGCCCGGTAGAGAAGCCCGGCCAGCGACCATCGTCGCACATCCAGCCGGCCAGATCGCACGCCGGATCGCGCCAGCAGCAGCCCAGATCGCCCCTGCCGTCGCACCAGATCGCGCTTGCCGTCACAGCCCCTGTCGCGCCCAGATCTCGCGCGGCAAGAATCGCGGCCACCGCTCGGCCATCGCCGGCCGGCGTCACGCTAGATCGCGCGGCAGCGAGACGCCGACGCCGCTTCGCCGCCCCGTGTCGCTTGCCGAGCCGCTCGCGCCGCACGCCCAGACGTCGCGCGCGCGCGCGCGTCCTGAAAGCAGCTCCGTGCCGCATCGCACGCGCGGCGCCGCGCCCGCCGCGCGCCGTGCCGCGCCGCGCCGCTCGCTGCCAAGTCCCGTCTGTCCGTGCGCACAGCCGCGCCCCAGGGCCCATCCGCGCGCGCAGACGCGCCCAGCGCCGTGCCAGCGCGCAGCCAGCGCCAGCTCGGCCCGTGCCCGGCCGCCGGCGGGCGCTTTTTGCCGTGTCGCGGTGCCGTGTGAGTGCTCCCGAGCCGAGCCTGCTGTTTTATTATATTTTTAGGGATATGGTTGTGATTGTTACTATGTTTGTAGGTTCTCGTTAGCTAGCTCGGAAGTGTTCGCAGCTTAGGAATTTGTGTGTAGAAGTCTTCCGACCAAGGTAAGGATTTCTTTACAGGGGTTGTGTGGACCTGCGATGTTCTATGTGATTGATGTTGTATGTTTGTTTGTGATTATCAACATGTATAGTTTAGGTGCTCATTTCAATTCTGGTGGCATGACTTCGTATGTTGTTCTTTCATGTTAGTCCATGCTAGGTTGTTCCGTTCGGCATGCTCATATTCATTCTTGTTCTCGTAGTACCATGCTAGGTCTCTTTGTATTCTTTCGAGCACGTATTGGATTGTTTCTTGATTGTTAAAGCGAGGTTAGAATTCGGGTAGATAGCATCATCCAGGCCCGATGCATAAAGTATCTTGCATCTATGGCAAGGGCGTTCGAGACGATTCTCCGTCCTTGGACCCCGTGAGGATTAGCTATCCCAACCGGTAGGCCCCGCAATCTTGGGTGAGGGTGGTAGTCTAAGCGATACCCCAGCGGTCGGGATGATGACTTGGCAATGCCTAGTCCGGCGAAGCGCACGTCCTCGGCGTGTTCGGTAGTAGCCCTTGATTGCCACTGTTAAGGTAAGGGCGGCTTCTGGTGTAAGCCTACCATGACCCGTTCCTTAGCCTCGGTGCGGTGGTATAGGTGACATAGTTCACGTGTCGGTCTCACACCCCTATGTCGGTGACACCGATCCGGAGATTTAGTTAGGCGTGGTATCGGATATGGGCGGCTTGCCACTAGACCGGCGGCACCCCATAGTCTGTAGAAGCACGCGCGGTGCATGCTTACGCATCATTCTGGCGTCGGCCGGAGAGCTCCTCGGGATCTTGAGCTAGTGCACCTTTCATTCGATAGTAGGCAGTGAGGCCGAGACTTGTTTCTCGTATAGGGCGATTTGTGTGGTTATGGTAGTTAATTCGGACTAAGACCACGAGTTGGCATCCGAGGTCCAAGTGTGGACTCAAGCTATGTGCTCTTTTACGTGTTTATATTCATAGCTTGCATACACTCATCTTGATGACCATGTGCATCGTATTGTACCCGGTTGGGGATTCTTCTTGAGTAATTCGTTACTCACCCTTATTTTGTGGTTTTCCACGGGTAACCAAGGAGCGAGGCAGGATGGTGAAGGAGGAGAGCTGTGATTATGGGCACTGCTTTGTTACCTCGACACTTTTATTCATTTTATGACTCTTTAACTTTATATTTCCCTGAATGCATGTAGGCGGGCACGGAGCCCTAGGGACGTTTTCTCATGTTTTATGGATTCCGGCATAGTCGCATTACTGAAAAGGTTTTGAATGGTTTAAATAAATCTACGATCGAGTATACTTTTAGAAATGTTCTTTTCTGAAAGCAGTGCTTGGAAACGAGGACTTTTAATGTTTTAGTTTTACTTGGAATCAGAAAGTATGTTGCATATTACTTTATATTTTATTTAATTGTGCATGCATTGGGGTAAAGGCCCATTTAGAACCCCATTCGGGTCGGGTCTTTCTGATTGGTATCGAGCTCGAGTCATAGATTCTGCGAGATTGTCCTTTTGTTGTAGGTCGTTTTCCCATGATCATCGGCCTCAAGCGGTCATCAGTGCGCTTAAGTTTCTTGTTTTAGAAAAGGGGTTAAGAATTTACAATATCTTTTATCTAGTGTATGCCTTGCTTAGTGTTGTAGAGCGGGGTCGGCGAGTTTCGACTCGTTGTTGGTTTGGGTGTAGATCGCCAAAGCATGCCTATCACCCGTGCCGGAGAGGGACGTCGAGAGCGGGGCGAGTACCGAGGATCGGTCGACAACTGCGGGGACATCGTCCCAAGCCGAGGCCCGGTGGCATTCCGCCGTAGCTCCCCTGTCGCGCCTAGAGTAGGCGTTGAGGCGCGAGCGCCGCCGAGAGGCGCTCTGGAGCGAGTTGGCTGATTCTATGAGGGCTTTTATGGTCAGCATCTTTGAGTGACCAGAGGCGAGACCGAGCCTTGTTAGCGTGGCGGGAAGAGTCCCGATCCCAGATCAAGCGGTGACCCGCATGTTTCAAAGAGGGCGAAGAAGCGGCACTGACCCCTCGGGAGCAAGTAGCCCCTGAGCCGGATGTAGAGAGAGGTGCGGTGGAGCTTGGTAGATGGTTAAAGGACTTTGTGAAGTGGCGGTAGGAGAAGTTTGATGCCCGCGGGGATGCGTTAGCGGCGGCCGTTGGATTGCCCATATGGAGTACACCTTCACGATCATGGTGTGCCCCGATATCCAGAGACCGAGGTGTGCGGCCCATGCACTAGGAGGCCTTTGCTAGATGGTGGTGGGAGTCCACCACGAGTGAGAGGCCAGTGGGTCTCCACACGCCACTGGGAGTTCTTTAAGTCCGAGTTCAGTGGTCAAATATATTAGTGATGAGGCCCGGGAAAAGATGGTAGAGCTTTTGAGAATCAAGCGAGGTTACGATTCCATAGAGGAGTATATGAGAGAAGTTTTTACGAGTATGGGTATTTTGCTCCTCGGTTGATAGCTACCCCCGAGTTAAAAATTCGAAAGTTTATTCTTTGGTTTGAGCGCAGGTGTGTCTCGGGATGTCGAGGCACAGCCCCTAACACTTATGCTAGAAGCGGTGCGGCTAGCCACCATTTATAATGGGAAGTATCTTGTTGAGCGGATTATCGCGCTCGGTTGGCGTCTGTTCAGTGCGGTGGGGCGAGAAGAAAGTTTGAGTTTAGGGGTGGCGGCGGCGTCGCCAAGGGCGATTCAAAAGCGGGATCGGCGCATAGGGCCCCGATCCGTTTTCGGCCCTCGCAGGCGGTCGAGCGAGTTCCGCTTGTGCTTCTTGCGGGAGGACCCACTGCTGGAGCTTGCGGCGGGGGCCCAGAGTGTGTTTCGTTGTGGTAAAGAGGACATATGATCCGTTTTGTCCTCGGCCCGGTAGCGGCGGCAGAGGTCGGGTGTTTGCTACGACCCGTCGAGGCCGAGCGTACAGATGCATGCGCGGTGGCGAGTGCGCTTCTTGTTTTAGATCACTGCGCATTTGTTTTGTTTGATTACGGTTCTACGCATTCATTTGTATCTGTGTTGTTTTTTGAGCATCTTTGAGTTGAGACTAGAGCCTCTAGGTTTTGAGTTATCTGTTGCAACTCCTTGGGAGTTAGTATGTTAGCTAGAGATAAGATTAAGGATGGCCGGATCGAGATATCCAGGAGAGTTGCTTGTAGCCACACTCATAGTTACGCCTATGAGTGGTTTTGATGTGATTCTTGGTATGGAGTGGTGGTTTTGCTAACCACGCGTTGATTATTGCCACCGGAAAGAAGTGGTGTTCGAGGCCACACAGTCGGCCTAGTTTTAAGTTTCGTGGAGTCAAGGTGGAGTCCGCCCGCCAATGGTGTCATTTGTGAAAGCTCGTCGTTTGCTAGCTCATGGAGCTTGGGGTTACCTAGCCAAGTTATGCGTGGAGGAGCCGTCCTTTCTTGTTGTCGATCAGTGCGGTCGTGCGGGGAGTTCGCGGATGTGTTTCACGAGGAGTTCTGGGGTTGCCCCAAAGAGAGAGGTTGACTTCATTATTGAGCTCGAGCAGGACCCTCCCTATCTCGAAGGCTCCGTATCGCATGGCGCAAGTGAGTTAAAGGCGAAGATTCGATTTGCGGGAGATGTTAGACCGAGGGTTCATCCGTCGAGTGTGTCCCCGTGGGAGCACACGATTCTGTTTGTGAAAAAGAAGGATGGTTCTATGCGCTTATGTATTGATTTATCGAGAGCTTAATAAGGTGGCGGTGAAGAATAAGTACCCGTTGCCCCGTATTGATGACTTGTTTGATCGGCTTGAGGAGCTTTAGTGTTCTCAAGATAGATTTGAGATCCGGTTACCATCGATTCTGCGGATCGGGGATGCCGACATTCCTAAGACGACTTTCGAGTCTAGATATGGTCACTATGAGTTTGTGGTTATGTCGTTTGGATTGACCAATGCCCGGTGCGTTCATGGACATGATGGATAGGGTGTTCAAATCATTTTTGGGCAACCGTCATTGTGTTCATTGGCGATATTCCGATTTATTCAAGGTCTAAGGAGGACCATGCGAGCATTTGAGGCGAGTATTGGCGGCTTTGAGGAAAACCGGCTTTATGCGAAGTTTTCCAAATGTGATTCTGGTTGGAGCGGTGGCCTTCCTAGGCCACGTGGTTTCGAGAGATGGTATAGCCGTGGACCCCGCGAAGATTGAGGCCGTGAGTTCGTGGGCCAAGCCGACTTGATTCTGAGAGATACGCGACTTTACGGGTTTGGCGAGTTACTACCGTCGGTTCGTTAAGGACTTCTCCGCCATAGCCTCGCCCCTCACTCGTCGGCGAGGAAGGGTGTCGAGTTCGTTTGGAAGCGATAAGTGTGATGAGAGCTTTGCGGGCTCAGCGTAGTTTGACTTCCGGCACCGTGTTGGCGATCCGGAAGGACAGGTGATTTCGTAGTTTCTGGCCGATGCTTCCAAGTTTGGGTTAGGTTGTGTGTTGATGCAAAGACGGGAAGGTCATCGCCTATGCTTCCGTCATTTGAAACCGTATGAGCGAGAACTACCCGACTCATGATATGGAGTTAGCGGCGGTGGTGTTTGCCCGAAGATTTGGAGGCATTACTGTATGGTGAGCGGATCGGATGTTTACCGACCACGAGCCTCAAGTATCTGTTTACTCGAAGGAGTTGAATATGAGGCGAGAGAGAAATGGTTAGAGTTGGTAAAGGATTATAGCTGCGAGATTTTGTACCATCGGGTAAAGCCAATGTAGTGGTGATGCTTTGAGTAGGAAGGCGTCGCACTCATGGCGTTGTTGAGTTCGGCTGGGTTTGCGGAAAAAGAGTTCGAGCGGGCGAGGTTGCCGTGTTGTTAGGTGAGGTTACGCTAGGGTGGCTCGATTGATGATTCGACCATCGATTAGACCGCGGATTATTGAAAGCCGGTTGAGTGACCCCGCACTTAAGAGATTGGTTGTGAGTTAGTCTTGCGGAGACTTTGACTTCGTATATTCACGACAGTGGGTTGACTTATAGAGGCGGTTGTGTGTTCCGGACATTGCGGGGTTGCGAGCGAGTTGCTCTCGAGGCCCCTGATTCTCCATTTGCTTGGCACCAGGGGCACCAAAATGTATCAGGACCTCAAGCGGACCTTACGGTGGATGGGAATGAAGAGAGATGTGGCGAGTATGTCGGTAGGTGTCTCACTTGTCGACAAGTGAAGGCACCCAGCAGAGGCCGGTGGTTTGTTGCACCACGAGTGTGCCTCGGTGGAAATGGGAAGAGATCTCCATAGACTTTATTCTTTGGTTTGCCAAGGACTCAGGAAGTTCACTCGGAGATCACGGGTGATAGTCGATCGGTTGACCAAGAGCGCACACTTCATTCCGGTAGAGACACTTATACCGTGGAGCAGTGAAGTATGATTGTTTTTGGAGCAGATCATTCGTTACCATGGTGTGCTGTGAGGATTGTGTCGGACCGTGATTCACGGTTCACTTCTCGATTCGGAGGGCGCTCGAAAGGTTTAAAGCGAGTGCGATTCAAGACAACTTTTCACCCTCGGGCGGATGGGCGGCCGAGAGGTGAGCAGATTCTCGAGGATATGTTGAGGGCTTGTGTGTTGGATTTCCCGAGCGATTGGGACGATATCTGTACTTGATGGAGTTTGCCTATAACAACGATTACGATCGGCGATTGAGATGGCTCCATTCGAGGCTTTGTATGGTAAGCGTTATCGGTCCCCCGTGTTGCAGGAAGAGGTTGGTGATAGACGAGTTTTGGGTCCCGAGTTACTTGCGGATTGACCAATGGTGCAGTGCTGAGAAGATTAAAGCTCGTATGTTGTGGCTCGAGAGAGAGCGAGAAGAGTTACGCCGATGTTGGCGTCGAGATTTGGAGTTTGAGGTTGGTCGGCATGTGTTCCTTAAGGTTGCTCCGATGCGAGGTGTTACGAGGTTTGGTAAGCGTGGGAAGTTGAGTCCCCGTTTTGTTGGTCCATTTGAGATCCTAGAGAGGATTGGCGAGTTGCTTACCAGTTAGCCCTACCTCCGTCACTACTCGGTGCATAGTGTTTTTCATGTATCGATGTTGAGGAGTATGTGCCGGACCGTCGCACATTGTGGACTTTGAGCCTTTGCGGTGAATGAGGATTTGAACTTCGAGGAGAAGCGGTGAGGATCCTTGCCTTTGAGACCAAGGCGTTGCGTGTCGCGAGATTCGTTTGGTAAAGGTTCGAGGAAGATGTTGGGAGCGGGAAGGCGAGATGAGATTGCATTACGAGTGTTTTTGATCTGAAGGACTTTCGAGGGCGAAAGTCATAAAAAGGAGGAATATTGTAACGACCAGGTTTTCATCCGGTCTTCGGTATGCCCTAGGGGTAATTTGGTAATTTGGTCGGGCCGTCGGGGCCGTTTGTATCTCTTTCGATTATTAAAATTATTGGATGGATTTATGTAGGTTTTGGAGGATTTGTGGTTTGGTTTGAGCAAGGTTTGATGCAAAAGTAAAATAAAGGAAATTGTCTTTGCCTGTAGGGTTTGAACCCGGGTCTCCAGGAAGCTTGTGGGGATGTGTGCCATTTGAGCCATTAGTTGCTCTTGTTGCTCTTTACGCATCACATCTTAGTTACCCTTGGATCTTTGGTGTTTGGTGCATTTGGTTAAATGAAATAGAAATTAGGTTTGTTGTGTTTTCTTCTCCAAAAGAGTTGTGGCGCCCAAGCTTTCTCCCAAGCTTTCCTTGCCGATTCTTCATCCTTGCGGCTCCCTTGGATCGTTCATCATCATTCGGGTAGGTATCGATCTTCCTCTTCTTCTTCTCATCCGTTTGGTGTCTTTGTTTGGCCAAGTGAATAGAAGAGTGTTGTGTGTGTTTGTGTGATTGCGGCACCGAGAGAAGCCCGGCCAGCCGGCCACCATCGTCGACGTCCGGCCCGGCGGATCGCCGCGCCGGATCGCGCCAGCCAGCGGCCCGATCGCCCTGCCGTCGCACGAGATCGCGCTTGCCGTCCACGGCCCTGTCGCGCCCAGATCTCGCGCGGCAAGCTCGCCCGGCCCGCTCGCCGCCATCGCCCGGCCAGCGTCCACGCTTAGATCGCGCGGCAGCGCGAGACGCGCGCCGCTTCGCCGCCGCCCCGTGTCGCTTGCCGAGCGCTCGCCCGCACGCCCAGACGTTCGCCGCGCGCGCGTCCTGCCGAGCGGCTCCCGTGCCGCGCCGCACGCGGCGCGCCCGTGCGCCCGTGCCGTGCCGCTCGCCTGCCAAGTCCCGTCTGTCCGTGCGCACAGCCGCGCCCCAGCGCCCATCCGCGCTTGGGAGCGCGCGCGCCGTGCCGTGCAGTAGCGCCAGCCAGCGCCAGCTTCGGCCGTGCCTGCACTGCCGGTGGTGCCTTTGCTTCGTGTCGCGGTGCCGTGTGAGTGCTCGAGCCGAGCCTCTTTGTTTTATTATATTTTTAGGGATATGGTTGTGATTGTTACTATGTTTGTAGGTTCTCGTTAGCTAGCTCGGAAGTGTTCGCGGCTTAGGAATTTGTGTGTAGAAGTCTTTCGACCAAGGTAAGGATTTCTTACCAGGGGTTGTGTGGACCTGCGATGTTCTATGTGATTGATGTTGTATGTTTGTTTGTGATTATCGGCATGTATAGTTTAGGTGCTGCATTCGAATTCTGGTGGCATGACTTCGTATGTTGTTCTTTCATGTTAGTCCATGCTAGGTTGTTCCGTTACGGCATGCTCATATTCATTCTTGTTACGTAGTACCATGCTAGGTCTGCTTTGTATTCTTTCGAGCACGTATTGGATTGTTTTTGATTGTTAAGGCGGGTTAGAATTTAGGTAGATAGCATCATCGGGCCCGATGCATAAAGTATCTTGCATCTATGGCAAGGGCGTTCGAGGCGATTCTCCGTCCTTGGACCCGTGAGGATTAGCTATCCCAACCGGTGAGGCCCCGCAATCTTGGGTGAGGTGGTAGTCTAAGCGATACCCCAGCGGTCGGGATGATGACTTGGCAATGCCTAGTCCCGGCGGCCGGCACGTCCTCGGCGTGTTGGCGGTAGCCCTTGATTGCCACTGTTAAGGTAAGGGCGGCTTCTGGTGTAAGCCTACCATGACCCGTTCCTTAGCCTCAGTGCGGTGGTACAGTGACATAGTTCACGTGTCGAGTCTCACACCCCTATGTCGGTGACACCGATCCAGAGATTTAGTTAGGCGTGGTATCCGGATATGGGCGGCTTGCCACTAGACCCGGCACCCCATAGTCTGCAGAAAGCACGCGGTGCATGCTTACGCTCATTACTGGCGTCGGCCGGAGAGCTCCTCGGGATCTTGAGCTAGTGCACCTTTCATTCGATAGTAGGCAGGTGAGGCCGAGACTTGTTTCTCGTATAGGGCGATTTGTGTGGTTATGGTAGTTAATTAGGACTAAGACCACGAGTTGGCATCCGAGGTCCAAGTGTGGACTCAAGCTATGTGCTCTTTTACGTGTTTATATTCATAGCTTGCATACACTCATCTTGATGACCATGTGCATCGTATTGTACCCGGTTGGGGATTCTTCTTGAGTAATTCGTTACTCACCCTTATTTTGTGGTTTTCCACGGGTAACCAAGGAGCGAGGCAGGATGGGTGAAGGAGGAGAGCTGTGATCATGGGCACTGCTTTGTTACCTCGACACTTTTATTCATTTTATGACTCTTTAACTTTATATTTCCCTGAATGCATGTAGGCGGGCACGGAGCCCTAGGGCGTTTTCTCATGTTTTATGGATTCAGCATAGTCGTCACTGAAAAGGTTTTGAATGGTTTAAATAAATCTCGATCGAGTATACTTTTAGAAATGTTCTTTTCACAAAGCAGTGCTTGGAAACAGAGGACTTTTAATGTTTTAGTTTTACTTGGAATCCGAAAGTATGTTGCATATTACTTTATATTTTATTTAATTGTGCATGCATTGGGGTAAAGGCCCATTTAGAACCCCATTCGGGTCGGGTCTTTACAGAGAGAGAGAAAAAGGTATTTTGAAAAGAAAAGGGAAAAATGGGAAAAAATAAAGGAAAATAGGGATTTTAATCCTAATTTCCATCCTTATCCAAATTAAAACCTTAAAATCCCATTTCCCGGCTTCCTCCTTCGAGACCCGACCGAAGCAACCTCTCCCAATAAATAAAACTCACTTAAATCCAACTCCCAAATCAACACCAAGGGCCCGGGCTCGAATCCCAAAGGAAGCACACAACCAACCAACACTTTGCCCAAAACCCAGATCACAACCGAACCCCCAAACGACTAGCCCAAACACCTCGGGACTCGCAAGCAACAACAAACAAGCCTCGACAAAGGCAGGAGCTACCTCGAAGCCTGAAAATCCACAAATCCTGCCCGGAGAGCCAAAGGACCAAAATACCCCCAAGGGACAAAACAGCTCTAACGACCCAACCAAACAACTGAATCTTGACCCGAAGGCACCTCGAAAACTGGGATAGAAAGCTGGGCTGTTACACTACGATATTGTAGTTTATTTCGAATAATATACATGAAGATTATGCCGAATGAAAAATTAATGTATACGATAGGAATATGGAAGATGGTTTAAATATGAACAATAAACATTAAAGGTACTACAAAAGTTATACAGTATGTGGCATGAAATATAGGGGTGGTTTTGGTTCGATTTTTGTTGGTTTTGTACCAAACCGACAACCTAACCAATATCTTCGGTTTTCAAAAAATGGATTCGATTCAATGTCCAATAAAGTATAGAACCATTGGTTCGAGTTTTCAATGTCTAAAAATGGATCTGATCCGATCCAATGTCCATTTTTTTTTAATATATCAAAAACAATATTTCTCATATAAAAATAACCTTCTCATAAAAAACTATTTTTTTAAAAGGTTATAAGTATTTTTAACTTATTCAAAATTATTTAAGGATGTTTTTTTACTTGAAATAGGAATGAATTAAAGAAATATTAATGGAAGGAAGATGATTTTATATGAATTATTGACAATATATATATATATTTCGGTTTGGATCGGTTTTTTAAAATGAAAACCGGAACCGATCCAATATTTTTGGTTTTTTCAAATTACAAACCAATATGTCCAACTTTGAGCTAAAAAACTGATCCGATCCATTGGATTAGATTGGTTTAGTTCGGTTTTGCGGTTTTTCGGTTTTTTGTTGCACCCTTGATGAAATATGTGAATGTATAAAGTACATAAAGTACTGTGTACTTTATACAATATTATATATATCTGTGTAAAATCCAGTATAACAATACATGGTGAGGTCCAAGGGTTGATGGAAACGACTGTTTGGGGAACGAACAATCTCACTAGATGCAGTTGGGATGACATGGTTTTGAAACATTGCAATACACTGTCTATGGTCAACTATGATGGTACACCAATTGATAGATCTTACAGTTAATACATTATATAACAATTCAATATCGTTGTCAACATGTAGTATAATTCCCTTGGATAGGTACTAGCAAAGATTTGCACTAACGTATGTGGGAGGAATTTCGATAGAATCTTGAATTTCCAATTTAGTCATAATCGAAAGCATTAACTTGATATAAGGAATGCATGGGTCAAGATATACTTAAACTACTTCATAATCATGGTACATCTCATTATCATCTCACTGACCACTATGTGCAATACGGATTGAAATGCTTGAAGAACCTATAAGGAGAAGTTGTACAATATAACTAACATTGCCACATAGCATATGCAATACGATATTGCTGGATGAAAATGTGATAGTATAGTGTATTTTAAAAATTGTACAGTATTATATAGGTGTGTAAACTCAATTATACCAATACATGTAAATCTGAGTCCATAGATTAATGTTCTACATATGAGTTTGGGACATTTCTAAACAGGATTATTGACATGCTAAAGGATAGAATATAAATAAATTTAATGCACATAAATTACAGAATAGGAATAAAACATACCATACTGAACCATCTGAGACATATCAGATCACGATTAATATAAAATGAACAGTAAGCTTCTAATGGTGATGAGTCAGGCTAAAAAATAGAATCCAAACTTTTAATGATTGCAATGTAAAAAAATACTTTGAAAATGGAGAATTGAATGATTGGAGTCGAAAGATACTACCGTCCGGTCGGAGATGAGTGGTCGACAACAATTTACTAGGTTGCCGGAATGTGAAAGGAGAGAAGCTATCTAGCTGAAGAATCGCAATGGAGGAATGGAGAATGGAGGAAGACAACTCACACGAAAATGGAATAGGAATAAAGATGTGAGAGAAATGTAAAATGAATTAAAATCACATAACATTAATTTGACATTTAAAAGTGGTATGCATTAATAAGATGGAAAGTATGAAAAAAGATGTGGAATTCGAAAATTAAGCATTAAATGTGTAGAAGGGCAAAATGGTATTGATAAAAAAAATTAATTTTGAATTTTAAAAATAAAATTAACTTTGCAAAAAAAAAAAAAAAAAAACACTTGGGCACCTATATTTGCAAATACTTCTTGAAAGTGATCTACTAATTACAATTTCCCATTAAAAAATACTATCAAATAGGTACTTAATTCCTAAATTTTTAATTTTTTTTTTAAAAAGCTTTCCTAAATTGTAATATTATGTTGTTCTAATGTAAATAAAGAGGGCTGAATTTTGTAGTTTTGAGGAAATAGGGGGAATTTTGGTCTTTTAAGCCTTGCATTTAACGATAACACTAGCTTTGAGGAATCCTAGGCATTGGATGATAGCCAAAATAACCCTAATGAAGATGATGATGTGAAAAAACTGTCAACACTTATTCCTGATACAAAGATCATTAATTTGGTAGCTGAAATAATGTATGAGATTTTTCCTTCAATGGAGAGTGAGGCAAGTTCATCAACAAATTTTGTTTCATTAGTCCAAGCATGTTCAGAAACTTAGCTTGCCATTCAACACAATTTCCATGCAAAACAAACTTTTTCCAAATTATTTCTTTTATTTCTTTTATTTTATTTTTTTGCTATTTTAATTTATTTGACCAATTTGTAGTGGGTAGTTAAATCCAACTGTAACAACCCAGTTTCCTATTCCAGTTTTCGAGATGCCTTCGGGTCAAGATTCGGTTGTTGGTTGGGTCATTAGAGCGGTTTTGACCCTTGGGGGTATTTTCGTCTTTTGGCTCCCCGGGCAGGATTTGTGGTTTTCAGGGCTTCGAGGTAGCTCCTGCCTTTGTCGAGGCTTGTTGTTGTTGGCTGCGAGTCCCGTGGTGTTTGGGCTAGTCGGTTGGATGCTCGGTTGTGGTTTGGGCTTTGGCAAAGTGATGGTTGGTTGTGTGCTTCCTTTGGGATTCGAGCCCGGGCCCTTAGTGTTGATTTGGGAGTTGGATTTAAGAGAGTTTATTTATTGGAAAAGATTGCTTCGGTCGGGTCTCGAAGGAGGAAGCCGGGAAATGGGATTTTAAGGTTTTAAAAGTGGATAAGGATGGAAAAATGGATAAAAATCCCATTTTTTCCCTTTTTTCCCATTTTCCTTTTATTTCCCATTTTCTTTTATTTTTTTTCCAAAATCCCTTTTCTCTCACTCTCTCTCCCCGAGCTAGCCCCCACCCGGTAGAGCCAGCCCTTTGGTCGCTGCCCACCCAGCCGGCCCGAAAATGACCCAGCCGAGCCTTGCCCACCGAGCCCCCGCCCGCCCGTGTCGTGCTGGCGTCGCCGAGCCCAGCCTCTGCGCGCCCTGTGTCGCCAGCCCGAGCCCCTCACCCGCGTCGCGCAGTATTGCCCAGCCAGGTCGCGTCGCCCAGCCTGGCCGCACAGTGTCGTGTCCGTCCGTGCTCGAGTCGCCTTGCATAGTGCCAGGCCGCCCAGCCCTCGCGTCGCCCGTGTCGTCCGCTCCCGTGTCGGCCAGATCGCGCGTCCTGTAGTCGTGGCGTTGTGTCGTTCGCGCCCTAGGGTGTTTTCTGAATGTATTTCCGGATTCTAGCATTGTTGTAACTATTGTAAAGTTTGTATGTTTTAAATAAATCTCTGATCAGAGTAAGTTTTGTAAATGTATTTGTCTTGGAACAGGTGCTTGGAAACAGGGACAGGTTCCAGGAATTGATGTTGATTTTTAAATGGATGTTTTATGTTTTAGTTTTTACTTAGAATCTGAACACCCTATTGCGAATTTTATGTAGATTTGAATGCATGCATTGAGGTAACGACCTATTTTAGAACCCTTTCGGGTCAGTCGTTCTGAGTTGGTATCGAGCTCGAGTCATAGATTCTGCAGACTGACCTTTGTTGTAGGTCATTTTTCCATGATCATCAGCACTCCGACAGTCATCAGGTACGCCTAAGTTTACTGTTTTAAAGAAAAGGGGTAAGAATTTACAATACTTTTCATCTAGTGTATGCCTTGTGTAGAGTTGTGGAGCGGAGACGAGCAGGTTCTGACTCGTTGTTGGTTTGGGCTTAGAGAGCCATCATGCCAACTTCCCGCAGTGCGAGCATGATATAGCAGCTTGTTAAGGTATCCAGATAGATTCGGATGCCCCGGGACGTCGTCTCGAGGGGAGGCGAGCTTAGACTCCGTGAGGCCATTTGTGGCCCGATTCTTTCGCTTTTCCCTAGTGAAAGGGTGGAGGTGCTGTGCGGATCGCCGCGTATGTTGATCGCACTCAGAGGAGCGGGACGCTTGGCATGTCGACCGAGGAGTTGGGACCGATCGTGTTGATGTTGAGGCCGCGCCCGTGGTTGTTTAGACCCGTTGGCGAGTTGGCCCCGCAGTTGAGTTGCCTAGAGGAGGGGGTAGAGGCTAGCACGCCTCAGAGTGAGACTCCTTGAGCAGAGTGTGCTCCAGCCATGAGAGATTTGATGGCAGGTCTTTAGTTATCGAGAGCGGAGACCCAGCGCGATTTGTAGCGCGTAGTGAGGAGTCCCGGCACAGATAGCCCGGTGACAGAGTTTGTTTCAAAGATCACCCCGGTAGTTTCTTGTAGCCGGAGGTTCCGGGAGGGCATGATCAGCAGGTTTATTCAGATGAGTTTGTTGGCGTTGATGGAGCCGCCCAGTTTAGCAAATGGATGCATGTAGAGCTCGATGTTTTACAAAGTCCTACTGCTAGTAGTAAAGCGGTTGGTCAGGTTTGAGTTTAGCATCCGTGTGTGGGATGCCCTGCTGTTCAGAGGCCGAGGTGTGTTGTTCCTGTGCTGTTTGGTACAACAGTTGGTGGTGGAAGTCCCTTGAGAGAGGTGGACTAGTAGAGTCTCCACCAGTCGCCCGATTGTTTGGCAAGTTGTCGTGTTAGTGGCTTGAGGCAGATGTAGAGACATCTTTGCCCATTGCAAGCCTGCTGTTGTTTAACAGCCCAGTTTCCTCAGATGTTTGGTAGAGTTGAGCACTCTTCCTTGGTGAGCTCCTAGAGTGGAGCTAGCTGCTGCATGTTGAGAGATCCGACCAGAGTTTTGTTGAGCATCATGTGGAGATGCAAGTGTAGGCCGTGGGCCTTCGGTTTGATGAGATGCCATAGGCATGGCTGTTTGAGTTGAGCCCTTGTATTTCTAGCCAGAGTTGTTGTCACTTGAGGTAGTGACCTTGCTAGCCCCATCTGTAGTAAGATGTGGATTTGGTAGTAGTAGCACTTGAGGTGCATTGGTTGGTGTGCCGCTTTGGCACTAAGTCTGGTTTGGCTTGAGTTTGGCATGGGTATAGCAGATGGTTCTATGCCGTCCGGAGTTCAGCGCACTCCTTTAGCCTTGGATGCTCGAGAGGAGCCGGAGCCTCTTCCCAGTGTTTCTGGGGGTTGAGTAAGTCAGCAGATTTGCGGTTGGTAAGTGTTGGTGCGCGTGAGTCTCGCGCTAGTGTTAAGGCCAAGAGATTCTTTGTGGTTGGTAGTGCGGTCAACTACCTTCGAGTGCCTTAATTTGAGGAGAGTTGAGCATTGTAGATGCGAGTTCGGTCCAGCAGAGGGACCCTGAGTTGGATGCTCATGAGATGATTTGGATGCCTTTGAGGCGAGATGAGTTGATGCCTTGCGAGAGGATTTGGATGCCTTATGGGTAAGCACCCTTGGTAGAGGCTTGGTATAAAGTAAGTTCGGTGTGGCATGGTTATGCCTTGGTAGAGCAAGGTTGCCTCAGCTTTGAGCATCGTGTGGAGATGGAACTTTTGGTGTTCCATCGGTTAGAGTTCAGTTGGAAACTGAACAAGAGCGGTGGTAGCAAAGCCACGCAGTTTTTGATCGCCTTGGCTAAGAGAGTTGTTCGGATCCTTTCCTTGGGTAGAAGCCTTGTTGTGGCTGATGTTTGAGTAGGAGGACGAGCATTCGGTAGCGTTTCGGGTCCTCTTGGTTCCCAAGGAATTGGAGTTGGCCTGCATGGTTGAGATGCTGGAGAGAGTTGTGCCTGTTCAGGCAGTTGGCTGTTAGCTCGTTTGTCGACAGTGTGTGTCGAGGGTTGCCGAAGAACCCTAGGTTGTGAAGAGCCTCTCCAGAGCTCAGTCAGGCCCAGGTAGTGAGTTTTAGTTGGCAAGCTGGAGCAGTGTAGTTTGTAGCCTCGGTTGAGTTGCTAGCAGTCTTGGTAGACTAGCAAGCCAGTGTTTGTTTGGAGTAGAGTCCGGATTTGGTTCCGGTGCGGTGGCAAGTTGATGCTTGGTGTTGACCAAGGTATGGTTGGAGCTGCTAGAAATTAGTTTTGCTCGTGGGGCGAGTGGTTTGTGCCCTGTTGGTTGTTTTCCTGTTTCCAGGATGTTGAGTTGCCCCGTTTGGCATTGGGAGGTTCAGTCTGTGGTGGACCCCTGTTGTTGCCCCGTGAGATTTAGATGTTGTTGCTCTAGTGGAGCAAGACAATGAGCGTATGTGGAGCTCTCTGTCCTTCGGTTGTCTGCTTGTAAGAGCCGTTTCCTTCTGGGAGTTGTCAGATTTCTCCCGTAGCCATGAGTTGATGGTAGAGGTGCTAGCTAGAAGGAAAAGTTTGTTGGCTGCTTGGAAGCAGTTGTTTGTCCAGTTAGGTGGACTCTTGGTTGGTGTTCTAGAGGCTGCAGTAAAGGTTGTTTTGCCTCTTGTGAGTGTTGGGCCAAGGTTTTGTCCTCTTGTTGTTTCGAGAGCTAGTTCGGTTCTAGCTGGAGGGCGTTGCACTGAGGCCTTGTTCCTAGTCAGGAAATTTTGGGAGTTGACCCTCCTCGGCAGATTGAGCAAGTCTTTGTTAGTTTCGGATTGGTGATCCGATTGGTTGAGTTTTCCCTTGGGTGTTGCTTCCAAGAGAGTTGGTTGCTATTGCCTTGGGTTTGAGCAAGTCAGCGAGCGTGTGTGGAGTTCATTTGCCCTTCCGAGTTTGCTTCTTTGGGAAGTCGTTTCCCTTTTGGCAGGAGTCAGCTTAGCTCCTGAGTTGTGTAGTTGATCAGAGTAGTGCAGTGGTCAGCCCAGCGAGAGGGTCCCTGCTTTGTGTAGTTAGCAAGCAAAAGTTGTTTGTCCCTTCAAGGGCGGTGGCCAGCCAGTAAGAGTTGTTTCTGGCAAGTTGTTGGTTCTTTGGGGATTGAAGATTTCCCTTTCCCCTAGTCTCGGTGGTGGTTGAGTTGCTCCATGGATGTCAGCCTCGAGTGTTAGCTCCTGAGGTAGTCTTGCGGATTCGTATGGCTCAGGATCCGTAAGCTTTGAGGTTGTCGTTATCCGTTTTCCTTGTGAGGTTTCGGGAGTGGAGCTTCTGGTTGGAAATTGAGTTAGGCTTAAGCTAAAAGGAGAAGTCCTTTGAGTAGCCTGTTGGATTTTAAGAGTTGAGTAGTAGCTTCGAGGCGAGCTTTGCTCGTTATAAGTTTGGGTTGAGTTCTGCTGAGCAAGCCCTTCTCGGGCTTTGCTCCTAGTTGTTGTGCGTTCGCAGTTGGCGATAGCGGAGCCTCATTTGAGTGAGTTGGCACAGAGGTGCCGTGGCTTTGGTTGGTTAAGCTGTTGAGCTGTTTTCCTCAAGGTGTTGTGCCGCAGAGAGCTGCGTGATGGTTTAGTCCTTGCAGCCCGAGTTTTCCTTGAGAGGAATTTTGGTGGTTTCCTTGCCTGGCAGTGTTTGCTTTGGCCAGTTGTTGGTAGGTTTGCTCCGAAAAGTTTGCATTCGGCCGATGAGGAGTTCTAGTTTGTTGGTTTGGCCGAGTGGAGCCTGTGCTTGGCCCTTGTCTTTTAGAGGTGGCCGTAGCTGAAGTTTCAGCTTGTGCTAGTGGGAAAAGTTTGCCTTTTGGATCAGTCGCCCGTTGGAGGTTCGATTGTGTCTCGTTAAGGCTGTAGGCAAGGTTTGAGGTTCGCTAGTCTCTGTGTAGGGTTGAGGCTGCTTGTTAGCAACTGTGAGCTCCTAGAGGAGTTTTGCCAGTGTGTGGTGTAGAGTTTCAGAGCTTATGGCATGTCCTCGAGTTTGCTGAGAGTAACACCCTTTTGAGAGTTGGTGCGAGTTGAGGACGTGGTTTGCCGTCTATTTCCTTTGGAGTTCAGCGTATGCCCAGTCTTGGTTGAGATAGGTTGTGGCAGTCTGGATGGCATTCTGCCTTTGAGCCTTTGAGAACCCAAGAGGGTTTGGTTTTCGAAGAAGGGCTAGTGTTGTCTTGGCCGAGAAGTTCGGTTAATTTGGAATTAGTGGGGTTTTTCCGAGTCTGTTCGTCTTAGGACTTTCGAGGACGAAAGTCTTAAAAGGAGGGAGTATTGTAACAGCCCAGTTTCCTATTCCAGTTTTCGAGATGCCTTCGGGTCAAGATTCGGTTGTTGGTTGGGTCATTAGAGCGGTTTTGACCCTTGGGGGTATTTTGGTCTTTTGGCTCCCCGGGCAGGATTTGTGGTTTTCAGGGCTTCGAGGTAGCTCCTGCCTTTGTCGAGGCTTGTTTGTTGTTGGCTGCGAGTCCCGTGGTGTTTGGGCTAGTCGGTTGGATGCTCGGTTGTGGTTTGGGCTTTGGCAAAGTGATGGTTGGTTGTGTGCTTCCCTTGGGATTCGAGCCCGGGCCCTTAGTGTTGATTTGGGAGTTGGATTTAAGAGAGTTTATTTATTGGAAAAGATTGCTTCGGTCGGGTCTCGAAGGAGGAAGCCGGGAAATGGGATTTTAAGGTTTTAAAAGTGGATAAGGATGAAAAAATGGATAAAAATCCCATTTTTTTCCCTTTTTTCCCATTTTCCTTTTATTTCCCATTTTCTTTTATTTTTTTCCCAAAATCCCTTCTCTCTCTCTCTCTCTCTCTCTCTCTCTCCCCGAGCTAGCCCCCCACCCAGCCGAGCCAGCCCCTTTGGTCGCCCAACCCAGCCGGCCGAGTAATTTCACCGACCTCGCCGCTACCCGAGCCCCGCCCGCCGCCAGTCATGCTGGCGTCGCCCGAGCCAAGCCCCTGCAGAATGTGACCCGATTTCCTATTCCATTTTGAGGTGCCTTGGGTCAAGATTCGGTTGTTTGGTTGGGTTTTAGAGCGGTTTTGCCCCTTGGGGGTATTTTGGTCTTTTGGCTCTCCGGCAGGATTTGTGGTTTTCGGGCTTCGAGGTAGCTCCCGCTTTGTTGAGGCTTGTTTTTTGTTGGTGCGAGTCCCCGGATGTTTGGGCTAGTCGTTTGGAAGTTCGGTTGTGGTTTTGGGTTTGGCAAAGTGATGGTTGTTTGGGTGTTTCTTTTGGGATTCGAGCCCGAGCCTTTAGTGTTGCTTTGGGAGTTGGATTTAAGTGAGTTTGATTGATTGGAAAAGATTTCTTTGATCGGGTCTCGAAGGAGGAAGCGGGAAATGGGATTTTGAGGTTTTAAGTGGATAGGATGGAAAATGGAATTAAAAATCCCATTTTTTCCCTTTTTCCCATTTTCCTTTTTATTTCTCTTTTTCTTTTCTTTTTTTCCCCAAAATGCATCTTTCTCTCTCCTCTCTCTCTCTCTCCCCGAGCGGCCCCACCTAGCCCAAATTTCTAGCCATGGCTCGCTTGACCCGGCCGTGCGGCCTTTGGCTCGCCCACGCCTAACTAGCCCGAGCCCAGTGTCGCGAGCGGCCGAGCTCGCCCAGCGCCGCGCGCCCCCGCCTCGCCCGGCCCGAGGATCGCGCGCCCCGCCAGCGTCGCCCGGCTCGCGCGCCCTCGCTCTCCACTGGTCCGTGTCGCCCAGTGCGCCTTTGATCTGCCGAAGCGCGCAGACAAAGCCGGCGCTGCGCGTCGCGTCGCCGAGCCTCGCCCAGCTCGATCGCGCGTCCCAGCGCCGATCTCGTGCCCTGATCGTGTCGCGCGCGCCGCCGCGCGTCTCTGTGCCGAAAGCGCGCGCGCGCGCGCCAGCGCCAGCACTGAAAGCAAGCTCCGCGCGCGCGCGCCAGCGCCCCCGCGCGCGGCTCGCGCCTGTGGTTCGTGGCCAGCGCGCCCGGCCAGCGCGCCCCTGCGGCCCAGCTGCGCCCGGCCAGCCTTTGGTCGCCTAGCCCGCAAATGGCCGGCTCGTTCGAGTGTCACCGCTCCTCGTGAGTTGCTCTCGAGCCGAGCCCCCGTTTATTTTAGTGTATTTAGGGCTATTTTATGATTATTGATGTTTTTGCTTGGCTCGATATAGGTTGCTCGGGTTCGATCGCAGATTAATTTTTTGTGTGTTGTTGCCTTCCACCGGTAAGGATTTCTTACGGAGTTGTGTGGGCCCTGCGATATTGTCATGATTTTGCCTTGCTTGTTTCTCGATGTTATGAGCATGATAATAATAGAGCAGCTTTGATTGATTTCGCTAGCATGTTTGCTTGATATTACATGTTAGTGCCATGCTAGGTTTGTTCGCGGCATGTTTGTGATTCCGCTTAAGCTCGTAGTATCATGCTAGGTAGTATGATTGATGTCGGTCTTTGCTTGCTAGCCAGAATCATTGCTTTTTCCCTGTACTCTTAGATAGAGTTGTAGGGTTTGTCATCATCCCAGGTCGAGCGGACATAACGTACTTTGTCCCCACCGATCGGGAGTAGTGTGCGACGATAACGTATCTTGCTTCCCCCCGGTCACTAAGGTGGATTTAGCTCGTGTCGGGAATAAAGTGTGCGTGACATAACGTATCTTGCTACCCCGCCCGACCAGCCGGTTGCCAGGAATTAGCTACCCACTTCGGCATAGCCTAGTTTGTAGCCCGCTAGAGCGGAACCCCGCCACGGTGTAAGCTCGCCTTGGCCGGTTCTTAGCTTCGTGTCGGTGGACCAGCCGCATGCATGAGATGGCGCGAGGGCCTCGCGCCATCGTGATCGGTGATACCGCTTCCGAAGTCTTAGGCATGCGCACTGGCCCGCGTAGTTTGCCCTTAGGCCCCCGCATTTACGCCGGTTGCGAGAAGAGCATGCGGTGTGCGCGCACACGCGCGTTAGTTACTGTTTGGAGAGCTCCCGGGCTAATGTTCGTGAGTACACCATTCCTTCCCGTTAGCTCGACTTCGGGTACTCTCCGTAAGTCCGGCTTTAGCAAGGGTAAGAGGCCCTTGAGGACATCCTTGGGATCGGTTTTGAGGTGATCAATTGGTGAGGAGAAAGACCCTCGAGAGATGTCCCGAGATTGGTTAGGATAACCAATCATTAGGCGGAAGTAGGAGACTTTCGATGACTCGAGATCTTTCTTTGTAAGCTCGTTGAGCTATGATCCGTGTTGGTAGTTTGTTTGCTTGCATGCTTTGGTTCTAGATGATTGATTATATCGTATTGTACCCCGGTTGGGGATTCTTCTTGAGTAATTCGTTACTCACCCTTACTTATCTTTCAGAAACCATGGCGCGAGGCAGGATGGGTGGAGGAGGAGTCGTGATCATGGAAACCCGTTGTTCAACTCGAGATTTATGTTTATGTTTTAAATGTCCTCTCTGAATGCATGTAGTTGGGCACTGAGCCCTAGGTTGTTTTATGAATGTATTTCCGGATTCTAGCATTGTTGTAAATGTTGTAAAGTTGTATGTTTTTAATAAATCTCATCGATCGAGTAAGTTTTGGAAATGTATTTGTCTTGGAGCAGTGCTTGGAAACAGGGATGAGTTTCAAGAATTTTGTATTGACTTTTTAAATGAACTCTTGCCGGTTTTTGGTTTTTACTTAGAATCCGAAACAACCCTATTGCAAATTCTAGTGTTGATTTGTATGCATGCATTGAGGTAAGGGCCCATTTAGAGCCCCATTCGGGTCGGGTCCTTACACCTGCGCACCCTGTGTTGCCTGCCCGAGCCCCTCTCCCGCGTCGCGCAGTGTCGCCCAGCCAGGTCGCGTCGCCTAGCCTGGCCGCACAGTGTCGTGTCCGTCCGTGCTCGAGTCGCTTCGCACAGTGCCAGGCCACCCAGCTCTCGCGTCGCCCGTGTCGTTCGCGCCCGTGTCGGCCAGATTGCGCATTTTGTAGCCGTGGCGTCGTGTCGCTCCCGCCCGCGCGCCGTCCCTGTGCCGAGCCGCGCACCAGCGCCTAACCGAGCTAGCGCCCGCGCGCCCGTCCTTGCGCAGCCCAGCGCCCAGCTCTGCGCCCCAGCGCGCCCAGCCATCCCTTCAGCTGCCTAGCCCGTGCAGCCGGCTCGTTCGCATGTCAGTCGCGCCTCGTGAGTTTTCCAGAGCCGAGCCTTGTTTATTTTAGTGTATTTAGGGCTATTTTATGATTATTGATGTGTTTGTTTGGCTCGCTAAAGGTTGCTCGGGTTCGATCGCAGTTAATTTATTGTGTGTTGTTGCCTTCCAACCAAGTAAGGATTTCTTACCGGAGTTGTGTAGGCCCTGCGATATATTATGTGATTGCTGATTGTATGCTTGTTGTGTTTATTGACATGTTTGATGATAAGTGCTCTATTCTGAATTCCCGACTGGCATTATTTCCTATGTTGTTTCTCATGTTAGTCCATGCTAGGTTGTTCCTTTCTGGCATGCTCGTATCTGTTCTTGCTTCGTAGTATCATGCTAGGTTCGTTGTATTCTATTGAGCACGTATTGGATTGATTTGATTGTTTGCTGATTGCTATGACAGGTTAGAGTTCAGGTAGATAGCATCATCCGGGCCGGGTGCATAAAGTACCTTGCATCCCCGATAGGGACGTACGAGATTGAGCTCCGTCACTGATCCCGTTAGGGACTAGCTAACCCTAACGGCGGGCCCCGCAATCTTGGGTGAGGGTGGCAGACTGTTAAATGCCCCAACGGCCGGGATGATGACTTGGCATTGCCTTGTCCCCGACAGCCGGCACGTCCTCAGCGTGTTTCGGCGGTAGCCCTTGAGTTGCCACCTGATAGGGCAAGGACGGTTTCCTGGTGTAAGCCTACCACGACCCGTGCCTTAGCCTCAGGTGCGGTGGTTCAGGCTGACATAGTTCACGTGTCCAGGTCTCACACCCCTATGTCAGTGACACCGATCCAGAGATTTAGTTAGGCGTGGTGGATGGACATGGGCGGCTTGCCACTAGACCGGCGGACCCCATAGTCTGCAAAGAGCACGCGGTGCGCGCGCACGCTCATTATAGTGCCGACCAGAGAGCTCCTCGTGATCTTGAGCCAGTGCACCTTTCGTCGATAGTAGACAGGCTGAGGCCGAGACTTGTTTCTCGTATAGGGAGTATTGTGTGGTGAGTTATTTCAGGACTAAGACCCTGAGTTGGCATCCGAGGCCCAAGTGTGGGCTAAGCTATGTGCTCTATTCTGTGTTTATATTCATAGCTTGCATACCTTTCTGCTAGATGACCATGTATATCGTATTGTACCCCGGTTGGGGATTCTTACTGAGTAATTCGTTACTCACCCTTATTATGTGGTTTTTCCACAGGTAGCCATGGTGCGAGACAGGATGGCTGGAGGAGGAGCTGTGATCATGGAAACCCGTTGTTCAACTCTGAGTTTTATGTTTATGATTTAAATGTTCTCTGAATGCATGTAGTTGGGCACGGAGCCCTAGGGTGTTTTCTGAATGTATTTCCGGATTCTAGCATTGTTGTAACTATTGTAAAGTTTGTATGTTTTAAATAAATCTCTGATCAGAGTAAGTTTTGTAAATGTATTTGTCTTGGAGCAGTGCTTGGAAAAGCGACAGGGGACGAGTTCGAGGAATTGATGTTGATTTTTAAATGGATGTTTTATGTTTTAGTTTTTACTTAGAATCCGAACACCCTATTGCGAATTTTCTGTAGATTTGAATGCATGCATTGAGGTAACGGCCTATTTTAGAACCCTTTCGGGTCGGGTCGTTACACCAACATAGAAAGTCCTATTCTTTAGGGTGGTGGAACTACCTTCCTAAATATTATTTATTTATTTATTAGTGGTTCCTAATTAGTAGGAAACTAGTTATTAGTTGTTGTTGTTATTTTTAGACTTGAGAATCTCTATTTAAGGGTCTTGTATTCTTGAGAAAGGGCATTCAAGTTTTATGCAAATACATTCCAACTTTGTTTATCTTTTGCTTTTAGAGAAAACTAAGACTTTCTTTTGCTATTTCAACTTTGGCCTGTTGAATGGTGTTCTAAGGTCCCTAATTCAAGTTAAGTGGTGAAATCTTTATCTTAGATTGAATTTGGTTTGCCATAGGAATCTAATTTGCGTGGTGTAATCTGTATTGCAAGTTTTCCTAGTTCTATTTTTTTTCTTTCCAATCCGATCTTAATTTGTGTGATTGCTTATTTAGGAAATTATAAAACATTGGACATTGTGCAACCACCTTGGAATCTATCTCCCTCTCTCTCTCTCTCTCTCCCATTTTTTGACAGACTCGTCAAAGATCTCGGTGGAGCTCGAGCATCATTGTTGCTGCTTGCAAGTCGTCTGGCGAGGGAGGTGGTCGTTGGTTGGTTCTTTTTGTCGCTACGGAGATAATTAAAATATTGTGTTAATGTTCATTTGTAATAAAATTTGAGCTAATACCGTATTAATAGTCATTTGTAATAAAATTTCAGATAATGTCGTAGCAATTTGTAATTGGCTGGAATTTCTCGGTCAACAAACTGATTGAAGCGTGGACATTTTGGTTCAATACTTGCAAATTGACTGAATCTATCAGCGAACTGATTGAACTTATCTTCAAATTGAATGATGGTTCATCGAACTGATTGAAGGGTATCAGTGAATTGATTGATTCTATCAGCTAAAAAGTTGATTGAATCTATCAACTCAAAATTGATTGAACTAAAAACTGATTGAACATTGAACTGTCGACTTTGAGGACGCTTAATTTCTCTAGAATTGAATCGAAAACGATGGTGGGATGCTTAGGCCTAAAAATTATAAATGCTATAACGAGGATCAAAGTTACAAGCTCAATTAGAGTAAGCAACAAGTTCAACATTTGGTAAATCAATTAAAATTGAATTTTATGAGTTCAACTGATAGAAGTCAATCAGTTCAATTGATAGAAGTTAATATGTTTTTTAAGTGATAGAAGTAAATCAATCTTTACGTTACATAATGACTGAAGACATAGTGATTGAACGAAAACATGAAAATAAATCAAATTCAATCACTAGGAAACTGATAGAGTCAATAACTAGAAAATTGATAGATTCAATCACTATGAATTTGATTGAAGTGGGTTGCAAAACAGTAATAGAATCAATCACTAGCAAACTGATAGATTCAATAACTAGAAAACTGATAGATTCAATCACTAATAAACTGATAGATTCAATTACTAGCTAACTAATAGATTCAATAGAAAAGAATAAAATCGATTGAAATAGGGAAGTGTAATGAAATCAAACCTAGTATCAACATGCAATTGCTTCAAATAGAGGAAACAAAATAAGTAACGTAAACTAAATTTAAGTAAAAAAAAACATACTGGTTGAAAGGCTGATAAAAACCATGAAAAGTATGATGTATTTTAGAAATGATTGAAGAAAATCTTAACGAAATCATGTATAACATATGTGTGTAAGAAATTGTGTATAGAAACAATGAAACATGTGTGTGATAAAATGTAAGGACCTGACCTAAACATGGTACTAGATGGATCCTTACTTTAGCATGCAAGTTAAAACAGTAAAGAATTAAAAACAAACAAAACAGTTTCCTATTTAAAACCTGTGGGAAACCTGGAACCTGTTCAAATCATTTGTTTCAACCTGTAACAAAGCAACTGGCCAAAGTTTTGTTTCAATCCAAATACCAAGTAAAGACATAGTCAAAATCCAATCAAACCTTTAAAACATAACGAACCAGACAAATAATAAATCCAGAGAAAACCAACAGATAAAGTCCATAGTTAAAACTTCAGAAAAACCAAAGACAGTTTAACAGGTTCTAAATAAACAAAATCCCGAGGCTCTATGCCCGGTACATGCTGAATAACCAAATAGAATAAATAAGAGTAGCAGAGTTGTCGGCGGAGTCCCATGATCAAGCAGCCACCCCTCTAGTTGTCCTGTCATTGTCCCAAGTTACCTGGTGGAAAACCACAGAAATAAGGGTGAGTATAAACATACTCAGTAAGAATCCCTAACTGGGGTACAGTACGAACATCAATCATACAACATGCTAGTATACATACAACCGCTACCAACACAGATCAAACCCTTGAGTCAACCAAGTGACTTCTGAATCATCGGGGTCTCTTACCACTAGCCTATGATCAGCTCAACAACTGATCCTGAAACTGGGACAACACTTGTCCAATAATTGGGACCCAAAGATCCAAACATCTGAGACATGAATGTCCAATCATCTGGGACTCGTAAGTCCAAATCAACTGGTGAACAACTCTCCTAACTGGTCCTAGACACTCGGGAGAGTGCCCGGTGTCTAGCTATAGACTCGGAAAGGAAATGGTGTACTGTAAGCATTATCTCGGGGGAGCTCTCCTCCCGGTGCCTAATGCCCGTTCGCGCAAACTGCATGCTGCTGCAAACCGTGTAGGGACGTGGGACCTAAACGTGCTACACCAATCCAGGTACGCATGCCTACGACTCGGAGCAGTGTCACTGAACGAACAGTAGTGCGAGGTCCTCGACACTTGACTGTAAGCAACATAAGACCATCGCACGCTTGAAGCTAAGAACTGGCCATGACAAGATTACACCGTCTGCTAGGTTTCACTCTAGCAGGCTACAAACTAAGCTTATGCCGATACATGAGCTAATCTGTACCGGTTGCCAGGGTGGAAGCATCATACGTCGTGCAACTTGCGAACCCAGCCCGTGGGGACAAATTACGTTATGTCCATTCTCAGCCGCTGGATGAAGAAAATCCTAACAAGTTTATTTAAGAGTCCTGCCCCGTGCCTTGTTAGGCCAAACATGCTCAACAGATACAATAGAATGCATGCCAAAGAACAATCTAGCATGGTACTAACATGTCACGAAAATATAATACATGCTAGCAGATCAGGACACGAAAGTAAACATACATGGTAAGGACCCGACCCGAATGGGGCTCTAAATGGGCCCTTACCCCAATGCATGCATTCAAAGTAAAGGACATTATACAAACATGATTTCAGATTCCAATTAAAAACAAAACATTCAAACATTCAGTTCAAAGTCCAGACAATTTTCCTGAAACCTGTCCCTGTTTCCAAGCACCTGTTCCAAGATGAATACATTTCCAAAGTTTACTCTGATCAGAGATTTATTAAAATCATTCAAAACCTGTTCAGATACAACAATGCTGGAATCCACAAAACATTTAGAAAACATCCTAGGGCTCCGTGCCCGGCTACATGCATTCATGGGAAAATAAAACATAAAGAGTCATAACACAAAATCAGAGTTTGATGACTGGGCCCCATGATCACAGCTCCTCCTTCAGCCATCCTGTCTCGCATCTCGTTTACCTGTGGAAAAACCACAATAATAAGGGTGAGTAACGAATTACTCAGTAAGAATCCCCAACTGGGGTACAATTCGATATACATGGTCATCTAGATGAGTGTATGCAAGCTATGAGTATAAACATAGAATAGAGCACATAGCTTGAGTCCATATTTGGACCTCGGATGCCAACTCAGGGTCTTAGTCCGGAATAATCCACCACACAATCCATCACACAATACGCCCTATACGAGAAACAAGTCCCGGCCTCAACCTGTCTACTGTCGAATGAAAGGTACACTAGCTCAAGATCCCGAGGAGCTCTTCGGTCGGCGTTGTAATGAGCGTAAGCATGCACCGCGCGCTCTCGCAGACTACTATGGGGGTGCCGGGTCTAGAGGCAAGCTGCCCATTTCCAGCCACCACGCCTAACTAAATCTTTGGATCGGTGTCACTGACATAAGGGTGTGGGACTTGGACACGTGAACTATGTCAGCTTGCTCCACCGCACCTGAGGCTAAGGAACGGGTCGTGGTAGGCTTACACCAGGAAGCCGTCCTTACCTTAACAGGTGGCAATCAAGGGCTACGGCCGAACACGCTGAGGACGTGCCGATCGCCTAGGGACGAGGCAATGCCAAGTCATCATCCCGACCGTTGGGGCATTTAACAGTCTGCCACCCTCACCCAAGATTGCAGGGCCAGCCATTAGGGTTAGCTATTCCCTAACTGGATCAGGGACTATAACAGCCCGGATTTTAGTTAAATATAAAATAAGGTTTAAAAGATGTTTTTGGAGGACTCGAACCCTCGGCCTCAAAGAGAGATGGGAGTTTGGAATTAATTAAGGAAAATAAATGCGTCAACTTGGGTTTGAAGGAGGGAAGCCTTGGGAAGGGAATTTTGGATTTCCAAGCTTATTTAATTTGAGGAAGAAAGAAAAAAAAAAAAAAAAAGCACTCCTCTCGCAAAACCCTCTCCCCACACCCTTGCGCGCCCACCCGCCGTCGCCGCACTGGCCCGTCATCCCGCTCGCCGACTCGCCGCCCGCCGCCCAGACCGATCAGCCACCCGGCCGCCGCGACCGCCGGCGCCCCTGGCGCCGCTCGCCGCCGCACGCCGCGCGCCGCCATGCGTCGCCCGACCGACCGCACCCGCGAGCCGCTCTCAAAGACACCCACCGCCGGTGTGCCGTCCGTCCGTGCCTCGGCGTCGCCGCGACGCTCGCTCCAGCGAAGCCCGCTCGCCGCGCGCGCCGGTTTCGCCTCGCGACGCGACGCCCGCTCGGCACCAAGACTGTCTGCGTCGCGCGCGACCGCGCCAAGACGCTGACCGCGGTCAGACGTCGGCCGGCCGCGCCGTCACGCTCCCGCCGCCTGACGCGAGGGCCACGCGCGCTCGCCCTTGCACAGCGCACCCGCGCCCAGCGCCCTGCTGCACCGCCGCCGCCAGCAGCGCGGATGATGATCGACCGCCGCAAGAAGAGCTCTATCGCCGACACGCCCCGCCTACACGCCGCTTTGCTTGCCGAGCACGGTGCCTTCTCGGTTGGTAAATTCCGAGGTGACCTTTTGGACTTTTTGTGCTTTTTAGCTCTTTGTTGGATAACTAGGTTGATTTTTATTACTTGCTTAGGTTGTCGAGTTCGCTTAGAAGCTCGAGAGTCATCCGTTGATCGTTGGTTCTATTCACTTCAGGTAAGGATTTCTTACCGGGGTTCTGTGGACCCTGCGAATACTTTGATAGCATGCCATGTGTTGTGTTTGTATGGAATTTCTAGTGGATAGGTTGCTTGCTCTTTCTTGTTCCAGGTGATTTTGTGCTTGAGATTCTGATATATCTGTTAAGTTATCATGCTAGGGGTTAAATTGTCTCGGCATAACCGTGACCTTGTTATCCTGTTAGTGCCATGCTAGGAATTGGCGGATGATGTATAGTGTAAGAGATTGTAGAGGTAACTAGCGCGTCCCGCTCGGGGAAGGCCCCGATGGACATCCGGAGGTGTAAGACCCCGATGGGCATCCTAGGTGTATAAGTCCCCGATGGGCATCACCGAGTTGGAGGTGTAAGACCCGATGGGCATCCTAGGTGTATAAAGTCCTCGGATGGGCATCACCGAGTTGGAGGTGTAAGACCGATGGGCATCCTAGGTGTATAAGTCCCGATGGGCATCACCGAGTTGGAGGTGTAAGACCCGATGGGCATCCTAGGTGTATAAGTCCCCGATGGGCATCACCGAGTTGGAGGTGTAAGACACGATGGGCATCCTTGGTGTATAAGTCCCCGAAGGGCAACACTGAGTTCTAGGTTGTGTAAGCCCCGAATAGGCAAGCCCAAGAGTGACGCTGTTGACCCATCTGTTTGCTCTCGAGTCATTGCATGGTTGCATGTCCGTGTGCTAAATGATATGTTTTCGTATTGTACCCGGTTGGGGATTCTTCTTGAGTAACTCGTTGCTCACCCTTATTTTCTGTGGTTTTCCACGGGTAACTTGGGACATCAGCAGGATGGCTAGGAGGAGCTCTTTGGATGATTATGGATAGCCGACTGGGATGCATATTCTTTTATTGTTTTCTTATGATTTAGCATGTAGTGGGACTTGAGTCCCTAGGAAAAGTACTAAAAACCTATTTTATGTTTCTCGCATCGTTTCCCTTGATTTGTTTTTAAGAAAGTCTTGATCAGTCATCTACTGTTTATTTTAAATGGAATTATATTTTTCTTTGTTTTGAATGTACTTACCTCAAGGATTTAAATTTCAAACTCTGAATGACGTTTTACATTCCTAGACATGCATGCTAAGTAAGGATCTAGGTTAGAGACCGTTTCTTTTGGGTCGGGTCCTTACAGTTGGTATCAGAGCCCAGAGTTATAGGTTACGTGAGATCGACTGCAGATTGTAGGTTGTTTTCCATGATCATCGGCGCTCCGCCACCATCGGTATGTCCGAAAGTTTAAGGTTAAGGGTTAAGAATTACAATACCATTTGCACCTTGATGTATATGACTTGTTGTTGAGGAGCAGGGAAAGCGAGTTACGACTCATTGTTCGTTTGAGTGTAGATTGTCGTTATATGCGGCCACTCGTAGAGGCGAGGAGGCTCGAGGCCGACCGGCGGGGCATTCGTATTGATTCCGACACGGGAGGGACGTCGTCCCAAGGCGATGCCGATGTTAGGCCGCCTACTGAGCCCCTCTCTGGCTGTGTTGCCGGTGAGGGCGTGGAGGCAACTTCGGCCTCGGGAGGTCGCTGGGAGTTGCTTTTGTGGAGTCCATGAGGGCTCTTATGGTTGGGTTCTTTGTCGACCGCAGGGCCGAGCAGAGGGTTGAGACGCGAGCTCTGTGTAGAATGCATTGCAGGGAGGAGTCTCGGATTCAGATAGAGCGGTGACCGAGTTAGTTGTGAGAGGACCGATGCCACCAAGATCGCTTGACAAAGAGGAGCCAATTGTGAACGAGGCCGTTGTGGCTGAAGGTGCCGAGGATTTGGGCAAGTGGCTAAAAGATTTCGTCAAATGGAAGCCGGAGAAGTTTAGTGCCCTGGAGAACCACTTTGGTGGCGGCCCGGGTGGATTGCCGAGCTAGAGTATACTTTTATGGTAATGGCTTGTCTCGAGGTGCAGTGAGCTCGATGTGTGCGGCTCATGCGTTAGCTGGAATGACTAAGTGGTGGTGGGTTTCCACCTTGAGTGAGAGACCTATTTGGTCTCCCCACGCCACCGGGAATTCTTCAGAAAGTGAGTTCAAGGCAAAATTTATCGGTGAAGAAGCCCAAGAAAAGATGATTGAGCTGTTTTTGAACCTTAAGCAGGGTCGACCCAATCGAGGTGTATGAGAGGAAGTTTTCGGAATATGGGTACTTCGTCACCGCAGTTGATTGCTACTCCTGAGCTGAAGATCAGGAAGTTTATTGCGGGTCTGAGGCAGGGAGTGTCTCAGGATGTTAGGGCACAGGCCCTAGAGACTTTTGCCAAGGCAGTGCAGTTGGCAACTATTTATGATGGAAAGTATCCTCCAGAGCGAGTTGTTAGTTTGTGGTGTAGAAGGCCCCCATGCACTTCGGGTGAAGCGTAAGTTTGACGCAGAGGTAATGGTCATGGAGGCGGTCAGCGCCGTCAGGGTACTTATCATGGCAGAGACCAGCACCGGGATCGTAGCCGTGATCAGCCTCGCCAACAGGGCGTGGGGAGGCCGCCACCGTATTGTAGACCCTGTGGTAAAGCAAGCATTGGGGGCCGTGTGGTGGTAACCCCAGAGCTTGCTATAAGCGTGGCAAGGAGGGCATCGGGCCCGACATTGCAACCAGAGGGCGATGGTGGCACGGCCGGCTCAGTGAGCGAGGAAGAGTATACGCTACGACTCGCCGGGCCAGAGGTCGAGAGAGCCGGACCGCATGATGGCGAGTGCGCTCCTAGTTCTTGAACACCTCGCCTTTGTGTTGTTTGATTCGGGTTCCACCCATTCTTTTGTTTCTGCTGTTTTTGCCGAGCTTGCTTGCATGAAATTGGAGCCTCTAGGTTTTGAGTTATCTGTCGCTACTCCCACGGGAACTAGTATCTTTGGCTAGCTTTGAAGGTAAGGGACGGTCGGATACAAGTGTCCGACCGGACTCTGCAGTTACCCTCATAGTGTTAGCTATGAGCGGTTTTGATGTGATCCTCGGCATGGGTGGTTAGTGATAACCACGCTATGATTGGATGTCGTTGTAAGGAGGTGGTGTTCGGGCCGCGGTAGGCCTACCTTTAAATTTCGGGGCACCCAGTGGGGTGTCCGCCGGTGATTTCGGCGATTAAAGCTCACCGTTTGTTAGCTCGAGGAGCTTGGGGTTTCTTAGCTAAGTTGGTAGGGGAGAACCAGTGACCAGCTATCGGTCGAACAGTGCCCATAGTGCAAGATTTTGCGGATGTTTTTCCCGAAGAGTTGCCTAGCCTCGCCGCGAAGAAGGAGGTGGACTTCTCAATAGAGCTTGAGCCGGGGACTCGCCCTATCTCGAAAGCTCCTTATCGCATGGCGCCGCAGAGTGAAAGAGTTAAAAGAACAGTGCAGGAGTTGCTTGACAGAGGATTTATTAGCCGAGTGTGTCCTCGTGGGGAGCACCCGTCTTTGTTTGTTAAGAAAAAGGATGGCTTGATGCGTCTATGCATCGATTCATGAGGAACCGAACAAGGTAACCATTAAGAACAAGTACCCATTGCCTCGTATCGATGACTGTTTGACCAGCTCCAGGAACTTGTGTGTTTTGAAGATTGACTTGAGGTCGGGCTACCACCAGTTGAGGATTCGGGATGCGAGATATTCCCAAGGCAGCGTTAGTCGAGGTATGGGCATTATGAGTTCGTAGTCATGTCTTCGGATGACGAACGCCCCAGTGCATTCATGGACATGATGGACAGAGTGTTCAAGGCGTTCTTGGACCGCTTTATCATCGTGTTCATAGACGACATTCTTGTGTACTCCAAGTCTAAGGAGGACCATGCCTCGCACCTAAAGGCGATTTTGGCGGCCTTTGCGCGAGAACAAGCTCTATGCGAAGTTCTCAAAGTGTGACTTTTGGCTCGAGGAGGTAGCTTTTCCGGGACACGTTGTGTCTAAGGAGGAGTGGCTGCGGACCCTCGAAGGTAGAGGCCGTTAGTTCGTGGGCGCACCGACGATCGTGTCGGAGATTCGTAGCTTCACGGTCCGGCGGATATTACCGACGCCGTTCAAAATTTTTCCGCTATAGCGCCCGCTTACTCGATTGACGAGGAAGGGTGTTGATTTCGTTTGGGATAGGAAGTGCGATGAGAGTTTTGCTAAGCTAAAAAGAGCGGTTTGACGTCTGCCCGGTTGGCGATTCCGGAGGGAACGGGGTTTTCGTGGTGTCTGATGATGCCAGCAAGTTTGGTTTGGGTTGCATTTTGATGCAACACGGTAAGGTGATAGCATACGCTTCGAGCGATTGAAACCGCACGAGCGAATTACCCGACTCATGATATGGAGTTAGCGGCGATCGTCTTTGCCCTTAAGATTTGGAGGCACTACTTGTATGGGGAAAAGATTCAGATTTTCTCGGATCACCAATGCCTCAAGTATTTCTTCACTCGAAGGACTGAACATGAGGCGAGAGGAGGTGGTTGGAACTCGTGAAGGATTACGATCGTGAGATATTGTATCACCCCCTGGAAAGGCAAATGTTGTGGCAGATGCACTAAGTAGGAAGACCTCGCATCTAGCGACGTTGGCAAATCCCAAAAGTATCATAAGGAAAGACCTCGAGAGAGCGAGAAATAGCAGTGTTGTTGTTGGGGATGTTACGCGCGTGGTAGCTCGATTGACCATCCGGCCGGTAAGGCAAAGGATTATTGACGGCCAATTGAATGATCCTAAGTTGAAAAAGTTGTATGAGAGGTCCAGGTGATGGTGACTTTGATTTTGAGATATTTGCGAGATGGTGGCTTGCGATATAAGGGTCGGCTATGTGTCCCGGCCGATGCAGTGATTCGTTCGGAATTGTTGACCGAGGCTCACACCTCGCCTTTTGCATGGCACCGGGGGTAATAAGATGTACCAAGATCTTAAGCGGACTTTTTGGTGGATGGGGATGAAGAGAGAGATTGCCCGGTTTGTCGATCGGTGTCTCACTTGTCGGCAAGTGAAGGCGCCTAGGCGTAAAACCAAACAGGTTGCTGCCGTCGCTCGAAGTGCCACAGTGGAAGTGGGAGGAAATTACCATGGATTTTATTTCGGGATTGCCCGAACCCCTAGAGGATATGCACAGATTTGGGTGGTCGTTGATAGGTTGACTAAGTGTGCCCACTTCGTTAAGGCAGATAAACTACACCGTGGAGCAAGTGGGCACAACTGCTGTTCCTTGAGCGAGATAGTGAGGTACCACGGAGTGCCGTTAAAATTATCTCCGACCGGGATTCCCGTTTTACATCACGGTTTTGGAAGGCCCTTCAGTGAGTTTGGGCACTGAGTGCGGCTACAAAGATGACCTTCCACCCACAGATCGATGGGCGGACCGAGCGGGTTAATCGAGATCTTAGAGGATATGTTGCGAGCACTGCGTGTTGGATTTCCCTGGCGGTTGGGATCGATGACTTGTATTTGATGGAGTTCGCCTACAACAATAGTTTTGATCAACCATTCAGATGGCACCGTTTGAAGCATTGTATGGTAAGTAGCTGCAGATCCCGATTTTACGGAAAGAGGTTGAGACAGCAGTATTGGGTCCGAGTTGCTCCATTGACCAATGAGGCTGCCCGAGAAGATCGAGCTCGAATGTTGACCGCCCGGATCGGCGAGTAAGAGCTACGCCGATGTCGGCGTAGAGAGTTGGAGTTTGAGATTGGCGGCACGTGTTCCTTAAGGTGGCTCCGGCGCGTGGAGTTACGAGGTTTGGTAGGAAGGGGAAGCCGAGCCCCGTGTTTGTCGGACCATTCGAGATCCTCGAGAGGATCGGGTCGTAGCCTCACCGGTTAGCATTGCCGCCTTGACCTTGGCTGCAGTGCATAGTGTGTTCCATGTTTCGATGCTCGCCAAGTATGTGGCGGACCTTCGCATGTCATAGATTTTGAGCCTTTGCGGCTAAACCATGACACGAGCTTTGAGGAAAAGCCCATAAAGATCTTAGCATTTGAGAAGAAAGTCTTGAGGAACCGAGCTATTGATTTAGTGAAAATGCAGTGGCGGAATCAGAGAGTCGAGGAAGCTACTTGGGAGTTGGAAGGGAGATGAGGAGAAATTACAGGGGTTGTTTTAGTGCAAAGCAACTTCCGAGGACGGAAGTCCTCCAAGGAGGGAGTATTGTAACAGCCGGATTTTAGTTAAATATAAAATAAGGTTTAAAAGATGTTTTTGGAGGACTCGAACCCTCGGCCTCAAAGAGAGATGGGAGTTTGGAATTAATTAAGGAAAATAAATGCGTCAACTTGGGTTTGAAGGAGGAAGCCTTGGGAAGGGAATTTTGGATTTCCAAGCTTATTTAATTTGAGGAAGAAAGAAAAAGAAAAAAAGAAAAGAAAGCACTCCTCTCGCAAAACCCTCTCCCCACACCCTCGCCGCCGCCCACCTCGCCGTTGCACTGCCCATCCTCATTTTCGTCACTCGCCACCAGCCGTTCGACTGCCGTGCTCCCAGCGCCGCTCGCCGCCGCGCTCGTTCGCCGCCGTCGCTCCGACCGACCGCACACCGTGAGACCGCGTCTCAAGACACCCACCGTGTGCCGTCCGTCCGTGCGCCTCGGCGTCGCGCGCGACGCTGCTCGGCCAATGAGCCCGCTCGCCGCGCCGATTCGATTCGCCGCGACGCGACGCGCTCGCGCTCGGCACCAGACCGTCTGCGTCATGCTCGCGCGCCAAAGACGCCGACCCGTCGCGACGATCCGCTACCGCCGCACGCCCCGCTGCTCGCCAGACTACCGAGGGCCACGCGCCCGCCCTTGCACCAGCGCAGCGCGCGCCCAATTGCCCCTGCTTTGCGCCAGTAGCCCAGCAGCCCAGCCGATCGATCGCGCAAGCGCGTTGGCATTGCCTCCGCACCCCGCCTGCACGCTTTGCTTTGCGAGCACTGGTGCCTTCTCGGTTGGTAAATTCCGAGGGTGACCCTTTGGACTTTTTGTGCTTTTTTTTTCTTTGTTGGATAACTAGGTTGATTTTTATTACTTGCTTAGGTTGTCGGGTTCGCTTAGAAGCTCGAGAGTCATCCGTTGATCGTTGGTTCTATTCACTTGGGTAAGGATTTCTTACCAGGGGTTGTGTGGACCTCGCGAATACTTTGATAGCATGCCATGTGTTGTGTTTGTATGGAATTTCTAGTGGATAGGTTGCTTGCTCTTTCTTGTTCCGGTGATTTTGTGCTTGAGATTCTGATATATCCTGTTAAGTTATCATGCTAGGAGTTAAATTGTCTCGGCATAACCGTGACCTTGTTATCTTGTTAGTGCCATGCTAGGAATTGGCGGATGATGTATAGTGTAAGAGATTGTAGAGGTAACTAGCGCGTCCCACTGGGGAAGGCCGGATGGACATCCGGAGGTGTAAGACCCGATGGGCATCCTAGGTGTATAAGTCCCCGATGGGCATCACCGAGTTGGAGGTGTAAGACCCGATGGGCATCCTAGGTGTATAAGTCCCCGATGGGCATCACCGAGTTGGAGGTGTAAGACCCGATGGGCATCCTAGGTGTATAAGTCCCGATGGGCATCACCGAGTTGGAGGTGTAAGACCCGATGGGCATCCTAGGTGTATAAGTCCCGATGGGCATCACCGAGTTGGAGGTGTAAGACCCGATGGGCATCCTAGGTGTATAAGTCCCCGATGGGCATCACCGAGTTGGAGGTGTAAGACCCGATGGGCATCCTAGGTGTATAAGTCCCGATGGGCATCACCGAGTTGGAGGTGTAAGACCCGATGGGCATCCTAGGTGTATAAGTCCCGATGGGCATCACCGAGTTGGAGGTGTAAGACCACGATGGGCATCCTAGGTGTATAAGTCCCCGAAGGGCAACACCGAGTTCTAGGTTGTGTAAGCCTCGAATCGGCAAGCCCAAGAGTGACGTTCGTTGACCCATCTGTTTGCTCACGAGTCATTGCATGGTTGCATGTCCGTGTGCTAAATGATATGTTTTCGTATTGTACCGGTTGGGGATTCTTCTTGAGTAACTCGTTGCTCACCCTTATTTTCTGTGGTTTTCCACGGGTAACTTGGGACATCGGCGGGATGGCTAGGAGGAGGTCTTTGGATGATCATGGATAGTGACTGGGATGCATATTCTTTTATTGTTTTCTTATGATTTAGCATGTAGTGGGACTTGAGTCCCTAGGAAAAGTACTCAAAAACCTATTTTATGTTTCTCGTACCGTTTCCCTTGATTTGTTTTTAAGAAAGTACTGATCAGTCATCTACCTGTTTATTTTAAATGGAATTATATTTTTCTTTGTTTTGAATGTACTTACCTCAAGGATTTAAATTTCAAACTCTGAATGACGTTTTACATTCCTAGACATGCATGCTAAGTAAGGATCTAGGTTAGAGACCGTTTCTTTTGGGTCGGGTCCTTACAGGGACAAAGCTCCATCTCGTACGTCCCTGTCGGGGATGCAAGGTTCGTTATGCACCCGACCCGGATGATGTTATCTACCTGCACTCTAACCTGTCATAGCAATCAACAAACAATCCAATATATTCCAATACGTGCTCAATAAGAATACAACGAACCTAGCATGATACTACGAAGCAAGAACAGATACGAGCATGGCAGAAGGAACAACCTAGCATGGACTAACATGAGAAACAACGTAGAAATTCATGCCAGTCGGGAATTCAGAATAGAGCACTTAGCTACACATGTCAATAAACACAAACAAGCAATCAATCAGCAATCACATAATATATCGCAGGGTCCACACAACTCCAGTAAGAAATCCTTACCTTGGTCGGGGAGGCGATTACACGAAATCCCAAGCTGCGAACGAACTCGAGCTAGCTACCGAGAACCTAGAAATCACAACAATAATCACACAATAGGCCTAAATACAATAAAATAAACAGGGCTCGGCTCAGGAGCAACTCACGAGGCACGGCGGACACACGAACGAGCCGGCTACACGAGCGAGGCAGTAAAATGGGCTGGCTGGGCGCGCTGGCTGCGCGCGGATGGACGTGGAGCGATGCAGGGGCGCGCGGGCGCGGGCGACACGGCTCGGCGACAGGCCCGCGGACAGAAGGCGGCACGGCGCTGAGGCCTGCTTCTGCGTTGGAACGAGGGGCGAGCTGGGCGATTCCGGGGCGATGGAGAAGGCCGGTGAATTCGGGCGAATTGGCGAGCGATTTGCAGCTGGTTCAGTTCCTCTCCACTAGCTGCACAAAACCCACACAATTCCCCTCACTCTCTAGGCCAGCAAAATCGAAATCGGAAACAGGGGACGAAATGAAGGAGAAGAAGAAGAAGAAGAAGAACTTACCGGCTGCTCGAGACAAGCTTCGGCTTCGAATTGGGAGGAATGCTCCGACGAATTGGGGTCGGCGAGGGAAGAATTCGCGAAGGTGAAGTTCAGTCGGTCGAAGGGAGTTCGCGAAGAAGAAGAAGAAATGGGGAAGGAGGCTGGGGCGAATTGCTTTTAAATTAAATCTCCCTTGAAGCATGGCTTATGTACAAGATGGCACACGTAGATTAACCAGAGCGCTCGGTGGCTCGATTGGCAATGACACCCAACTAGCTTCCCAAGCGACCATGGTTCGAATCTCGCCCGACGCGCTATGTAATTCCCTATTTAATTTTGCTTTTTACCAAGCCCAAATACCTTCACCAAGCTTCCCAATCCCATTTAATTCATCTCATAATTTTTTTGGCAATTGGAAAAGACATAACCGGCCCTGTCGGCCCGACCAAATTACCAAAATGCCCCTGGGGAAAACTGGGAAGACCGGGATGAAATTCCGGGCCGTTACAATATTCCCTCCTTTTTATGACTTTCGTCCTCGAAAGTCCCTTAAGACTGGAACAGCTCGGGATAATGCAATCTCATCTCATCTTCCGGCTCCCAAGTGGCTTCTTCTGAACTCTGACTCCTCCACTGAACCTTTACCAAACGGATCTCACGGTTACGCAACGTCTTTGTCTCAAAGGCAAGAATCCCCACTGGCTTCTCTTCGAAGCTCAAATCCTCATTCAGCTGCAAAGGCTCAAAGTCAACAACGTGCGACGGGACCGGCACGTACTGCCTCAACATCGAAACATGAAAAACACCGTGTACCGCTGACAACGACGGAGGCAAGGCTAACCGATAAGCAACTTTGCCAATCCTCTCCAGAATCTCAAACGGACCAACAAGACGGGGACTCAGCTTTCCACGCTTACCAAACCTCAAAACACCTCGCATCGGTGCAACCTTTAGGAACACATGCTGTCCAACCTCAAATTCCAAGTCTCGACGCCGTACATCGGCGTAACTCTCTCTCGCTGCTCTCGCCTCGAGTCAACATGCGAGCTCTAATCTTCTCGCACGGCACCATTAGTCAAGCGCAGATAACTCGGGACCCAAAACTCGTCTATCACCAACCTCTTCCCGAACACGGGAGATCGGCAACGCTTACCACACAAAGCCTCGAATGGAGCCATCGAATTGTCGATCGATAATCGTTGTTATAGGCAAACTCCAACAGATCTGAATCTTTGGTCCCAATCGCCGGGAAATCCAACACACAGGCCCTCAACATATCCTCGAGAATCTGGTTCACCCTCTCAGTTTGTGCATCAGTCTGAGGGTGAAAAGCTCTGAAACTGCACTCAGTGCCTAAACCTTTCTGGAGCGCTCTCCAGAAACGAGAAGTGAACCTCGAATCACAGTCAGACACAATCCTCACAGGCACACCGACTGACAAACTCCGCAACATCTCTTTTCATACCCATCCACCAGAATGTCTGCTTAAAGTCTTGATACATCTTGGTACCCCCGAGGTGCCAAGCAAACGGAGAACTGTGGGCTTTAGAGAGCAACTCTGCTCGCAATCCTGCCACATCCGGAACGCACAACCGGCCTCTGTAAGTCAGCCCACTGTCTGGTGAATATACGAAGTCAAAATCTCCATCAGCACTAACTCTGTCAAATAATCTCTTAAGTGCGGGATCACTCAGCTGGCTATCGATAATTCGCTGTCTAATCGATGGCTGAACTGTCAACTGAGCTACTCTGGCAGCAACCTCACCCACCAACACTGCAACCTCAGCCCGCTCGATCTCTCTCCGCAATCTGGGCTGGGAACTTAACAACACCGCGGAGTGCGACGTCTTCCTACTCAAAGCATCAGCTACAACATTGGCTTTACCCGGGTGGTACAAAATCTCGCAGTCATAATCTTTTACTAACTTTAACCATCTCCTCTACCTTATATTCAACTTCTTCTGAGTAAACAGATACTTGAGGCTTTGGTGATCGGTAAACATCTGAATCCGCTCACCATACAAGTAATGCCTCCAAATCTTCAGTGCAAACACCACTGCTGCCAACTCCATATCATGTGTCGGATAGTTCTGCTCATATGGCTTCAGCTGGCGGGAAGCATAAGCAATGACCTTCCTGTGCTGCATCAACACACAACCTAACCCAAACTTGGAAGCATCGCTGTAGACCACGAAACCACCTGTCCCCTCCGGACTGCCAACACTGATGCTGAAGTCAAACTGAGCTTGAGCCTGGCAAAGCTCTCATCACACTTACTGTCCCAAATAAACTCGACACCCTTCCTCGTCAGACGAGTGAGGGGCGAGGCTATGGCGAAAAAGTCCTTAACGAACCGACGGTAGCAAACTGCCAAACCCAGAAAGAAACGGCTCCTACAAGCAGACAACCGAAGGACAGAGAGTTCCACATACACTCACTGTCTTGCTCCACTAAAGCAACAAGATCTAAATCTCACGGGGTAGCAACAGGGGTCCACCACGAACTGAACCTCCAAATGCCAACGGGGCAACTCTCAACTTCCTGGAAACAGGAAGACAACCAACAGGGCACGACCCATTCGCCCCACGAGCAAAACTAACTCTTAGCAATTCCAATCCGCACCTTGGTCAACACCAAGCATCAACTTGCCACCACACCGGAGCCAATCCGGACTCTACTCCAAACAAATACTAGCTTGCTAGGCTACCAAGACTGTCAGCAACTCACTCGAGGCTACAAACTACACGGCTCTAGCTTGCCAACTGAAACTCACTACCTGGGCCTGACTGAGCTCTAGAGAGGCTTTCCACAACCTAGGGTTCTCCGACAACCCTTGACACCCACTGCCAACTAACGGACTAACAGCCAACTGCCTGAACAAACAACAACTCCATTTTCCAGCATCATAACCATGCTGGCCAACTCCAACTCCTTGGGAACCAAGAGGACCCGAACGGCAGCTGCACGCGTCATCCTCCTACTCAGACATCAACCACAACATAACTTCTACCCAAGGAAGGATCCGAACAACTCTCTCAGCCATGACGATCAACAAGAAGATCCGCCAACCAGGCTTAGGTCCAACTTAACAATCTTACCTAAGCAACAACCTTATACCACGAGCATGGTATCCTTACCACCTCACTAAAGCCTTACAACATCCACCTGGAGTCCAACTTTTCTAAGAAATGAGCACCAGATCCCCAAAGCAAACCCTACATGGATCTGAAACTCTCGCCACAAAACGAACCACACAAAACACACTTGTGTGCACAACTCCCAACCTTCATTTAGAGATCCAAGACTAACAAGCGCTTTTCCCAAAAAGCAACACTAGCTCCTGGCAGAGATACAATCAATCAAGGAACACCCAAAGTTCTATCTCCACACGATACTCGAAGCTGTGGCAACCTTGCACTACCAAAACATAACCATGCCCAACCGAACTTACTTTATACCAAGCCTCTACCAATGGTGCTTACCCATAAGGCATCCGAAACCTCTCACAAGGCATTAAATCATCTCGCCTCATAGGCATCCAACTCATGGTCCCTCTGCTGGACCAGACTCGCATCTACGATGCTCAACTCTCCTCAGATTTAGGCACTCGAAGGTAGTTGACCGCACTACCAACCACAAAGATCTCTTGGCCTTGACACTAGCGCGAGGCTCACGCGCACCAACACTTACCTACCGACAACCTGCTGACTTACTCAACCTCCAGTAACACTGGGAAGAGACTCCGGCTCCTCTCGAACATCCTTTCGCTTGTAGTCCTTCGACTACCACTGAACTAGCCCTCTTGCACTACTCAAACAGGTGCAACTGCCATAAACGGATCCAAGGCTAAAGGAGTGCGCTGAACTCCGGACGGCATAGAACCATCTGCTATGCCCATGCCAAACTCAGGCCTGAACCAGACTTAGTGCCAAAACGACACACCAACCAATGCACCTCAAGTGCCACAACTACCAAATCCACATCTTACTACAAACGGGGCCAACAAGGTCACAACCTCAAGTGACACGAACTCTGGCTAGGCATACAAGGGCTCAACTCCAACAACCATGCCTAAGGCATCTCATCAAGCTGAAGGCTCACAACCTACTCTTGCAACTCCACATGATGCTCAACAAAACTCTGGCCGGCTCTCTCAACATGCAGCAGCTAGCCCTACTCTAGGGGCTCACCAAAAGAAGAGTGTTCAACTCTACCAAACAACTGAGGAAACCACCAACGGATCCAGTCCGAAGGGAACACTGCTTGCTGCACCCTTAACCACAGGGTTCCGGCTTACTGGCTGCAAACAACAACACTTTACAGGAGCACAAAGATGCCTCATCAACCTTCTCGAAGGCTACCAACTCTGCAGCCACTTTCTGGGCAATCAAACAATCTGCTAAGGCTCAAGATCAACACTTGAGCTACCCAGGCTAGTCCACACGGGGACCTGCTCCACAAGCATCCACATAAGCACAGCCATAGCTAACTCCTCTCTTGGAGTAGTACTCCCAGGCAAAGCACCTCCACCCTCTCACTAGGGGAAAACCAACAACTGGGCCACAAGTGGCCTACGAGAGTCTAACCTCTGCCTTCCTCTGGAACGATGTCCCAAGGGCATCTGAATCTATCTGGATACCTCAACAAGCCACAACATACATCACACATTGCGGGAAGTTGGCATGATGGCGCTCTAAACCCAAACCAACAACGAGTCAGAACCTGCTCGTCTCCGCTTGTGACGAACCCGACCCAAAACATGGTCCTAAACCGGGGTTCTAACTCAGCATGCAAGTTAAATATGATATCAAGTGGTTTAGTGCTCATATTTAAAAATCATTTCAAACATATGAGAAGGGGGAACCCTTAAAACATAACCAACAGTTTTCATTTAAACAATCCAACGAAGTAAAACAACCTGGCCAGTATTTACAAATATATACAATACAATTTAAACAACGTTTTAAACAATGTTCCCCTAGGACTCCTGCCATCTACATGCTGAATAAACAATGCAATAATAAAAGACAGAGTGTCGGGGGCTCCCCATGATCAATCAGCTCCCTCCGCTAGCCCTCTTGGTGTTGTCCCAAGTTACCTGAAAGATAAATAAGGGTGAGTATAAAGATACTCAGTAAGAATCCTCAACTGGGGTACAATACGATACATCAGTCATCTAGCACCTCAACATGCAAGCAAACAGCTATCAACACAGATCATAGCTCAACGAGCTCATAAAACAAGATCTGGAGCCATCAGAAGTCTCTTTCTTCCGGCCTAAGCGGGATTGGATACATCGACCAATCTCGGGACATCACCGAGGTATCTGTCACACTCGGGGGAAATACATCGATCCCTAGAATGTCCTCAAGGGCCTCCTTGCCCTTGCACTAATCTGGACTTACGGGAGAGTACCCAAGTCGCTCTAACGGAAAGAATGGTGTACTCACGACATTAGCCCAGGGAGCTCTCCGAATCGAAACTAACCGTGTGCGCGCACACCGCATGCTCCTCCGCAACCGGCGTAAATGCGGGGCCTAAGGGCAAACTACGCGGGCAGTGCACATGCCTATGACTCGAAGCGGTGTCACCGATCACGAGCGCGAGGCCCCTGAGCTCATCTGCGTGCGGCTGATCCACCGACACGAAGCTAAGAACCGGCCAAGGTAGGCTTACACCGTTGGCAGGGTTCCGCTCTAGCAGGCTACAAACTAAGGCTATTGCCGAAGTGGGTAGCTAAGTCCACAACCGCGGGTCGGGGGGGGGGGGTAGCAAGATACGTTATGCTGCGCACACTTTACTCCCGACCTGAGCTAAATCCACCTTAGCGACCGGGGGGGAAGCAAGATACCTTATGCTTCGCACACTACTCCCGATTAGTGGGGACAAAGTACGTTATGTCCGCTCAGCCTCTGGATGATGACAAACCCTACAACTCTATCTAAGAGTACAGAGCAAAATCAATGATTCCTGGCTAGCAAGCAATGACCGACAATAATCACATTACCTTGCATGATACTACAACTTAAGCAGGAACCATAAGCATGCTGGCAGAACAAACCTAGCATGGCACTAACATGTAAAATCAGGCAAACATGCTAGCAAGAAATCAATCAAAGCTCTATCTCTAACATGCTCATAACAATCAGCAAACAAGCAAGGCATATCGAGATATATCGCAGGGTCCACACAACCACGGTAAGAAATCCTTACCTGGAACAAGCAGAAAAACAATAATTATAATAAATCTACGAGCGAATCCTTGAGCCTCTAATCGATCCCGAACAGCCTAAACATCAAACAAAGCACCCAAATCAAATACATAAACAACCCAAATAAATCCATAACCAGCAGCCAATAAATCCGGGCCCAACGAAGAAAACACTCGGGAAATACCATCCGAGAAGCCACAAGGCTCGGGTCAACCAACACACAACAGGGCAGGCTGGACGCAAGGGCTAGGCTGGCTGGGGCGTAGGGCAGGGGCGCTGGGGGAGCGAAGCTGCGCGCGGGCGAGCTGTGGCGAGGCGAGGGCAAGCGAGCGCGGGAGAGCAGCTGGATGGGCGCTGACGGGCGGTGCGGCTCGGCACAGGGAACGGCGCGCGGGCGCGAGCTCGGCAAGCACAAGGGCGCACGCGCGAGGCGACGAGCTAAAGGGCGCTCAGGCGCGAGCGACACGAGCTATAGGACACTCGGGCTGGCACGGCACGGCACGGCACGACACGGGGCTGGGCGACTCGTACCAGGGTGACTCGGACCAGGGCGAGGGTTGAGCGACCTGGGCGACGCTAAGCGGCGCGTCGGCAGCGAGGGGGAGAGCAAGGTCGGGCTCATACTGTGCGACGCGGCAGGGCGAGCTGGGCGGCTAGGCTCGCGACCATGGGCGAGCTGGGCGCTGGGCCTGGGCTCGCTCTGGGCCGGCGGCGTGGTGGGCGACAGGGTGCTCTCGGCAGGAGGTGAGGGGCCAAGAGGGGGGCTCGGGTTGGAGGAAAGAGAAAGGGGAAAATGGGGGGAAAGAAAATGGGATTTTTCTTTTTTTTTTCTTTTCTTTTTCTCTTTTATTTATTTTCCATCCTTATCCAAATAAAATCCAATTTTCCAATTTTCCAAAAATCCTTAAAATCCTTAAATCCCATTTCCCGGCTTCCTCCTTCGAGACCCAACTGAAGCAACCTTTCCAAACAACAAATCTCACTGAAATCAACCTCCCAAATCAACACCAAGGGCCCGGGCTCGAATCCCAAAGGAAACACCCAAACAACCATAACTTTGCCCAAAACCCAAATCACAACCGAACTCCCAAACGAAAAGCCCAAACATCTCAGGACTCGCAGCCCACAACAAACAAGCCTCAACAAAGGCAAGAGCTGCCTCGAAGCCCTGAAAAACCACAAATCCTGCCCGGGGAGCAAAAAGACCAAAATGCCCCTAAGGGTCCAAACAACTCTAACGGCCCAACCGAACCACTGAATCTGAACCGGAAGCTCCTCAAGAACCGGGATAAAAAATTGGGCCGTTACAATACTCCCTCCTTATAAGACTTTCGTCCTCGAAAGTCCTAAGACGAAACGGCTCTAGGAAATCTCCACTGATTCCTAGCCAACTGAGCTTCTCAGCTAAAACAACACTAGCCCTTCTTCGAGAACCAAACCCTCTTGGGTTCTCAAAGGCTCAAAGCCACAAAGCTATCCAGTCTGCCAAAGACTATCTCAACAAAGACTGGGCAAAGCTAACCAAAAGGCCACTGCTCCGATCCGCTCAAGGATCTCAGAAGGCCTACAAACCTGGGGCTTATACAAACCCTCTGCTAATCCAACACGGAACACCTCTCTACGGTGTTATTCTCAGCAATCTCGCAGACTGGGCACAAACTCCAAAACTCAACGCCACGCACTGGCGTAACTTTTCTAAATGCCCACAGCTGTTATCAAACAGCCTCAACACTACACCATGCTGGCCAAACAACTGAACCTCTCAGGTTCCAGAAACCAAACGGCCTACTCTTACTTTACATGAGACCAGCGAACCACAAAGCTTGCCTAAAGCCTTAACGAAAAACAATCGAACCACCAACTAGCGATTGATCCAAAAAGGCAAACTTTTCCAACAAGCACGAGCTGAAACTTCAGCTACGGCCAACCCTAAATGGCCAAAACCAGGCACAGGCTCCACTCGGCCTAGCCAACAAACTGGAGCCTCTCAACAGCCGAACACAAACTTTTCCATGAAAATCTACTAGCAACTGGCCAAAGAGAACATTGTCAGGCAAGGAAACAACCAACGTTCCTCTCATGGAAAATCTCGGGCTGCAAGGACCAAACCATCACGCAGCCACTAACAACACAACACCTTGAGGAGAAGAGCCCAAAGGCTAACCAACCAGAGCCACGGCACCACTGTGCCAACTCACTCAACTGAGGCTCTGCTAATCGCCAACTGCGAAAGCACAACAACTAGAAGCAAAGTGTAACGACCCAGGTTTTTCTTCCCGGTCTTCCAGGTATGCCCTAGGGGTAATTTGATAATTTGGTCGGGCCGTCAGGGTCGTTTGTGTCTTTTCCAGTTACTAAAATTATTGGATGGTTTTTGTAGGTTTTTGGAGGGGTTTGTGGTTTGGTTTGAGCAAGGTTTGATGCAAAAGCAAAAATAAAGGAAATTGTGCTGCAACTGGGGTTTGAACCCGGGTCTCCTGGGAAGCTTGTAGAGATGTGTGCCAATTGAGCCATTAGGTGCTCTTGTTGTTCTTTCTGCATCACATCTTAGTTAACCTTGGATTTTGGAGTTTTGGTGCATTTGGTTAAATGAAATAGAATTAGGTTTATTCCATCTTCTTCTCCAAATCTCCTCTTGGCCGCACAAGCTCTCCCTCTCCATAGCCCTTGCCGATTCTTCATCCTTGCAGCTCACTTGGATCGTTCATCATCATTCCGGGTAGGTATCGATCTTCCTCTTCTTCTTCTCATCCGTTTGGTGTGCTTTTGGCCAAGTGAAAAGAGGTGTGTTGTGTGTGTTTGTGTTGATTGCAGCCAGCCGAGAGAAGCCCAGCCAGCAGCCATCGTCGCACGTCCAGCCGGCCAGATCGCACGCCAGATCGCCCCTGCCGTCGCACCAGATCGCCCAGATCCGTTGAGCAGCCCCTGCCGCGCGCCATCGCTCACCAGGTCGCCCAGATCTGTTGAAGCAGCCCTCCCGCACGCCATCGCTCGCGAATCGTGCGGATCGCGCCAGCCAAAGACGCCAGACGCCGACGCGCGCGCCGCGCCGCCGGCAGCTCGCGCCGCCGCGCGCCAGCCGCGTCGCGTCGCTGTCGCACGCCAGCGCGCCGCGCGCGCGCCGCTGAAGCGGCGCGCGCCCGCGACGCCCAGACGCGCGCTTCGCCGCGCGCTTCGCTCGCTGCCGCGTGCTCGCGCTGCCGCGCTGCTGCTGCCGTGCCGTGCGCGGCGCGCCGGCGCCAGCCTGCCGTGCCGTGCGTGCGCGCAGCCAGCGCCAGCTGCGCTGCCGTGCGTGCAGCGCGGCTGCGCCCAGACCTGCGCGTGCGCTTGCTTGCTCCAGCTCCAAGCTCGCCGTCGCGCGCGCGTGAGTCCCCGAGCCGAGCTTGTCATTCTATTGTTGTTTAGACGTTTTAGATGCTGATTATTATTGGTTTGCTAGGTTCCCGCTCGCTAGCTCGGGATTGTTCGCAGACTTAGGATTTGTGTGTAGAAGCCTCTCGACCAAGGTAAGGATTTCTTACCGGAGTTGTGTGGGCCTGCGGTATATTTGTGATTGTTGTTTTGTATGCCTGTGTATGTTTATTAGCATGTTTAGCCCTAGGTGCTCTGTTTCAATTCTCGATGGCATGAACTCTTGTATTGTTTCTCATGTTAGCCCATGCTAGGTTGTTCCATTCGGCATGTTCGATATCTGTTCTTGCTTCGTAGTATCATGCTAGGTTCCTTGTATCTCATGAGCACTTATTGGACCGCATTGATTGAATTGTTATTATTGCTATGGTTTAGAGTTCGGTAGGTAGCATCATCCGGCCGGATGCATAACGTAATTGCTGCATCCCGGCGAGGGACGCACGAGATGGTACTCGTCCCGATCCCGTTAGGGTTTAGCTAACCCTAACGGTGGCCCCGCAATCTTGGGTGAGGGTGGCAAATCGTTAATTGCCCCAACGGTCGGGATGATGACTTGGCATTGCCTCGTCCCGGCGATCGGCACGTCCTCGGCGTGTTCGGCCGTAGCCCTTGATTGCCACTGTTAGGGCAAGGACCGCTTCTGGTGTAAGCCTACCACGGCCGGTTCCTTAGCCTCAGTGCGGTGGTACAGCCGACATAGTTCACGTGTCCGTGTCTCACACCCCTATGTCGGTGACACCGATCCGAGAGATTTAGTTAGGCATGGTGGATCGAACACGGCGGTGGCCACTAGACCGGCACCCCGAGTTTGCGGAGCATGCGGTGCGCGCTTACGCTCATTACTGAGCCGATCGAAAGCTTCTCGAGATCTTGAGCGAGTGCACCTTTTCGTATCGATGATGAGACAGCCGAGGCCGGGACTTGTTCCGTATAGCGCGTTTAGTGTGTTGTGGTATTTCCGGACTAAGACCACGAGTTGGCATCCGAGGTCCAAGTGTGGACTTAGCTATGTGCTCCGCTCTGTGTTTGTACTCATAGCTTGCATACTTTCTTCTAGATGATCATGTATATCGTATTGTACCGGTTGGGGATTCTTACTGGGTAATTCGTTACTCACCCTTATTCTCGTGGTTTTCCACGGGTAATCAAGGCGGAGACAGGATGGGAAGGGAAGTCGTGATCATGGAATCCTGCTTTGTCATCTCGACTATTTTATTTTATCATGACTCTTGACTTTTGTTATTTCCCCGAATGCATGTAGGCGGGCACAGAGCCCCAGGATATTTTCTTACGTTTGATGGATTCCAAGATATTTGTACTTGTGGATTGTTTTAATGGTTTAAATAAATCTCTCGATCGAGTATGCTTTTAGAAATGTATGTTTTGGTTGTTGAATGTTTCTGTTTTTACATGGAATCCGAAATGTATTTTTCATAATGTCTTCTATTTTCAATACATGCATTGGGGTAAAGGCCATTTAGAGCCCCTTTTGGGTCGGGTCTTACTGATGGTATCGAGCTCAGAGTCATAGATTCTCAGGATCGACCTTTTGTTGTAGGTCGTTTTTCCATGATCATCGGCACTCTGCAGTCATCAATGTACGCCTAAGTTTACTATTTGTTGTTGAAAAAGGGTTAAGAATTTACAATACCTATCATCTAGTGTATGCCTTGTTTGGTGTGTTGAGGAGTGGTGAGCAGGAGTTTTGATTCGTTGTTGGTTTGGATGTAGATCGCCACAAGATGCTACGGTCCGTCCGGGAGAGGAGGTTCGAGAGCGGTCGAGGTATCGTGGATCGGATCGACATCTGCAGGACATCGTCCCAAGCCGAGATCGATGGCATTCCACCAGCAGCTCCTCTCGTTACGTGAGACTACTCCCGGAGCAGAGTTTCTTTGAGTCTATGAGGGCTTTATGGTCGGCATGTTGAGTGACCAGAGGGCGAGACCTGAGCCTTGTTGGCGCGCGCCGGGAAGAGTCCGGGCCCAGATCGAGCAAACTGACTCGATTGGTTCAAAGCAGAGCTCGAAGAGCACCTCCGGCTCCACAGAGCAAGTAGCCCCAGAGGCGGATATGGCAGAGGTGCCGAGGAATTGGGTAGGTGGTGAAGGATTTTGTTAAGTGGAAGCCCGAGAAGTTTGATGCCACCGGTGATGCATTAGCGGCAGCCGGTGGATTGCCCATTTGGAGTACACCTTCACGATCATGGTGTGCCCCGATATTCAGAGGCCGAGGTGTGCGGCTCATGTCTTTGGGAGGCACAATGAGATGGTGGTGGGAGTCCACCTTGAGCGAGAGACCACTGGGTCTCCACCCGGCTACTTGGGAGTTCTTCACGGTGAGTTCAAGGTAAAGTTCATCGGTGATGAGGCTCAAGAGAAGATGGTGGAGCTCTTCGAGAACCCGGCGTGGTTCGATTCCATTGAGGAATATGAGCGCAAGTTCTCGAGTATGGATATTTTGCTCCTCGGTTGATTGCCACCGGAGTGAAGATTCGGAAGTTCATATGCGGATTGAGGCGGGTGTTTCCCAGGATGTCGTGGCTCGGGCTCGACACTTATGCTAGGGGCTGTCGATTAGCCACGATCTATAATGGGAAGTATCTGCTTGAGCGGGTTGTTGCCGCTCTGTTCAGACCTCCGTCCCAAAGCAATTGTGGGGCGTAAGAGGAAGTTTGATTTTCGGGAGGCGGCTGTAACGACCAGGTTTTTCTTCCGGTCTTCCAGGTATGCCCTAGGGGTAATTTGGTAATTTGGTCGGGCCGTGGTCGTTTGTGTCTTTCCGATTACTAAAATTATTGGATGGTTTTGTAGGTTTTTGAAGGGGTTTGTGGTTTGGTTTGAGCAAGGTTTGTTGCAAAAGTAAAAATAAAGGAATTGTCTTTGCAGTAGGGGTTTGAACCGGGTCTCTGGGAAGCTTGTAGAGATGTGTGCCAATTGAGCCATTAGGTGCTCTTGTTGTTCTTTTTCTGCATCACATCTTAGTTAACCTTGGATTTTGGAGCTTTGGTGAATTTGGTTAAATGAAATAGAATTAGGTTTATTCCATCTTCTTCTCCAAATCCCCTCTTGGCCGCACAAGCTCTCTCCTCTCCATTGCCTTGCCGAATTCTTCTTCCCTTGCATCTCCTTGGGTTCGATCATCATCATTAGGGTAAGTCTTCATCCTCTTCATCTCCTCTTTTGGTTTTTGATCTTTGGCCGAAGGTAAGATGTAGTGTGTGTGTGTGTTTGTGTTGGTTGGCAACGTACCGAGAGGAGCGACCATCATCGCCGGCCAGCTCGCCGCGTCCAGATCTGTCGCTGGCGGCCGGCTCGCACGCCCAGATCTGCTGAAGCGCCGATCCAGACGCCCAGATCTCGCTGAAAGCGGCCGATCGACGCCAGTGTCTGGCTGGCGCCACGATCGACACGCCCGATCGCGCCAGAGGCCTTCGCCCGAAGCCGCGCCGATCGCTCGCGCGCGCGCTAGGAGGTTTTCGCCCGAAGCCGCCGCCGCGCGCGCCGCCAGCGCATCGCATGCGCTTCGCCGCGCGCCGCGCCCGCGCGCGCCGCCCGAGCGCTCGGCGCGCGCGCGCGCGCCGCGTGCCGCGTGCGTGCCCAGCGCGGCCGGCGCGTCCTCGCCGACCATCCTGCCGTGATGCGTGTGCGGCCGCGCGGCAGCGCCCAGCCCTGCCGTGCGGTAGCGGCCAGCGCCAGACCCTGCCGTGCGGCAGCGCGGCCGCGCCCGGCCTGCCGAGAGCGGCTCGCCAGCGACTCCAAGCTCGTGTCGCCGTGCGCGTGAGTCCCCGAGCCGAGCTTGCTATTCTATTGTTGTTTAGACGTTTTAGATGCTGATTATTATTGGTTTGCTAGGTTCCCGCTCGCTAGCTCGGGATTGTTCATGACTTAGGATTTGTGTGTAGAAGTCTTCCGACCAAGGTAAGGATTTCTTACAGGGGTTGTGTGGACCTGTGGTATATTTGTGATTGTTGTTTTGTATGCTGTGTATGATTACTAGCATGTTTAGCCCTAGGTGCTCCGCTTCGAATTCTCGATGGCATGAACTCTTGTATTGTTTCTCATGTTAGCCCATGCTAGGTTGTTCTATTCTAGCATGTTCGATATCTCATTCTTGCTTCGTAGTATCATGCTAGGTTCCTTGTATCTGTTGAGCACGTATTGGTGCATTGATTGAATTGTTATTATTGTTAAGGTTTAGAATTCGGGTAGATAGCATCATCAGGGCCGATGCATAAAGTATCTTGCATCTATGGCAAGGGCGTTCGAGACAGTTCTCCGTCCTTGGACCCCGTGAGGGATTAGCTATCCCAACCGGTAGGCCCCGCAATCTTGGGTGAGGTGGTAGTCTAAGCGATGCCCCAGCGGTCGGGATGATGACTTGGCAATGCCTAGTCCCCGGCGGCACGCACGTCCTCGGCGTGTTCGGCGGAGCCCTTGATTGCCACTGTTAAGGTAAGGACGGCTTCTGGTGTAAGCCTACCTTGACCCGTTCCTTAGCCTCAAAGTGCGGTGGTACGGTGACATAGTTCACGTGTCGTGTCTCACACCCCTATGTCGGTGACACCGATCCGAGAGATTTAGTTAGGCGTGGTATCCGGATATGGGGCGACTTGCCACTAGACCCGAGCACCCCCATAGTCTGTAGAAGCACGCGGTGCATCCTTTCGCTCATTCTGGCGCCGGCCGGAGAGCTCCTCGGGATCTTGAGCTAGTGCACCTTTCGTGATCGGCGGTAGTCGGTGAGGCGGGACTTGTTCCCGTATAGCGCGTTTAGTGTGTTGTGGTATTTTCCGGACTAAGACCCTGAGTTGGCATCCGAGGTCCAAGTGTGGACTTAGCTTTGTGCTCCGCTCTATGTTTGTACTCATAGCTTGCATACATTCTTCTAGATGATCATGTATATCGTATTGTACCCCGGTTGGGGATTCTTACTGGGTAATTCGTTACTCACCCTTATTCGTGGTTTCCACAGTAATCAAAGCGGGAGACGGGATGGTGAAGGGAAAGTTGTGATCATGGAATCCTGCTTTGTCATCTCGATTATTTTATTTATCATGACTCTTGACTTTTGTTATTTCCCCTGAATGCATGTAGACGGGCACAGAGCCCTAGGATGTTTTCTTACGTTTTATGGATTCCAGCATATTTGCACTTGTGGATTGTTTTAATGGTTTAAATAAATCTCTACGATCGTGAGTATGCTTTTAGAAATGTATGTTTTGGTTGTTGAATGTTTCTATTTTTACTTGGGATCCGAAATATATTTTTCATAATGTCTTTTATTTTCAACACATGCATTGGGGTAAAGGCCCATTTAGAGCCCCTTTGGGTCGGGTCTTTACGGCCGCCAGCGCCGCCAAAGGCGATTTGCACGCAGATCTGCGGAGAGCTCCGGTCCGTTTCACCGACAAGCAGGAGGACCCAGCGGAGTTCCCGCTTGTGCTACTTGTGGGAAAGTCCACGCCGAGCTTGTCGACCGACCTAGATTGTGCTTCCGTTGTGGTAGAGAGGGGCACATGGCCCCTTTTTTTTGTGATCGCCAAGCAGCGGCGAGGTCGAGTGTTTGCTACGACCGTCAGAGGCCGAGCGCGACGGATGCCGCTGTGGCGGTGCACGCTTCTTGTTTTAGATCATCGCGCATTTGTCTTGTTTGATTACAGTTCTACGCATTCATTTGTATCTGTGTTGTTTCTTCGAGCATGCTAAGTTAAGACTAGAGCCTCTAGGTTTCGAGTTATCTCTGTTGCAACTCCTTCGGGAGTTAATATGTTGGCTAGAGATAAGATTAGGGATGGCCGGATCGAGATATCCAGGAGAGTTGCTTGGGGCTACGCTCATAGTTCCGCCTATGAGCGGTTTTGATGTGATTCTTGGTATGGAGTGGTTAGTTGCTAACCACGCGTTGATTGACCGCCACCGAAAGAAGTAGTGTTCAGGGCCGCGTGTCGCCCACTTTAAGTTTCGTGGAGTCCGGTGGAGTCCGCCCACCGATGGTGTCACCGTGAAAGCTCGTCGTTTGCTAGCTCATGGAGCTTGGGGCTATCTAGCCAAGTTGTCGAGGAAGAGCCGCCTCGGCTCTGCATTGATCAGTACCGGTCGTGCGAGGAGTTTGCGGACGTATTTCCGAGGAGTTCTGGGGTTGCCCCGAAGAGAGAGGTTGACTTCACAATTGAGCTCTTGAGCCGAGGACCCTCCCTATCTCGAAGGCTCCGTGATCGTATTGCGCCAGCGTGAGTTAAAGGAATCAAGATTCGATTGCAGGAGATGTTAGATCGAGGGTTCATCCGTCCGAGTGTGTCCTCGTGGGGAGCACCGATTCATTTGTGAAAAAGAAGGATGGTTCTATGCGCTTATGTATTGATTACCGCGAGCTTAATAAGGTGATGTGATGAAGAATAAGTATCCGTTGCCCGTATCGATGATTTGTTCGATCGGCTTCAAGGAGCTTCGGTGTTCTCCAAGATAGATCTCGAGATCCGGTTACCATCGATTGCGGATCGGGGATGCCGACATTCCTAAGACGACTTCAGTCTAGATATGGTCACTATGAGTTTGTGGTCATGTCGTTTGGATTGACCAATGCCCCAATTGCGTTCATGGACATGATGGATAGGGTGTTCAAATCATTTTTGGACGGCCTTCGTCATCGTGTTCATTGACGATATTCGATTTATTCGAGGTCTAAAGAAGACCATGCAGAGCATTTGAGGCAAGTATTGGCGGACTTTGAGGAAAAACCACTTTATGCGAAGTTTTCCAAATGTAATTTCTGGTTGGAGCAAGTGGCCTTCCTAGGCCACGTGGTTTCGAGAGATTGTATAGCCGTGGACCCCGCGAAGATTGAGGCCGTGAGTTCATGGGCCAAGCCGACTTCGATTGCCGAGATTCGCACTTTCGGGTTTGGCGAGTTACTACCGTCGGTTCGTCAAGGACTTTTCGGCTTTAGCCTCGCGCCTCACTCGTCGACGAGGAAGGGTGTCGAGAGTTTGTTTGGGACAAAGAGTGTGATGAGAGCTTTGCGAGGCTCAAGCGTAGTTTGACTTCGGCACGATGTTGGCGATCCGGAGGGGACAGTGGTTTTCGTGGTCTCTGATGATGCTTCCAAGTTTGGATTAGGTTGTGTGTTGATGCAAAGCACGGGAAGGTCATTGCCTATGCTTCCGTCGGTTGAAGCCGTATGAGCAGAACTACCCGACTCATGATATGGAGTTGGCAGCGAGTGGTGTTTGCAATGAAGATTTGGAGGCATTACTGTATGGTGAGCGGATTGAGATGTTTACCGATCACCGAGCCTCAAGTATCTGTTTACTCGTAAGGAGTTGAATATGAGGCGAGAGGAGATGGTTAGAGTTGGTAAAGGATTATGATCTGCGAGATTTTGTACCATCCGGGTAAAGCCAATGTAGTGGCCGATGCTTTGAGTAGAAAGACGTCGCACTCGAGGCGATGTTGAGTTCCCAGCCAAGTTTGCGGAGAGAGTTCGAGCGGGCCGAGGTTGCAGTGTTGTTGGGTGAGGTTACCGCCGTGGTAGCTCAGCTTGACTATTCGCTCACCGTCGATTAGGCAATGGATTATAGACAGCCGGTTGGGTGACCCCGCACTTAAGAGATTTGTTGACAGAGTTAGTGCTTGTGGTGACTTTGACTTTGTATATTCACGACGAGTGGGTTGACTTATAGAGGCTGTTGTGCGTTCCGGATATTGCGAGTTTGAGAGCAGAGTTGCTCTCGGAGGCCCCTGATTCCCCTTTTGCTTGGCACCACAGGGGTACCAAGATGTATCGAGACCTCAAGCGACCTTTCGGTGGGTGGGAATGAAGAGAGATGTGGCAGAGTTTGTCGGTGGTGTCTCTCTTGTCGCCAAGTGAAGGCACCCCAGCAGAGCAGGCCAGTGGTTTGTTTTGCCGACCATCGAGTGTACCCAGTGGAAATGGGAAGAGATCTCCATGGACTTTATCTCTGGTTTGCCAAGAACTCCGAGGAAGTTCTCTCAGATTTGGGTGATAGTCGACCGTTTGACCAAGAGCGCACACTTCATTCCCGGTAGAGACACTTATACCGTGGAACGAAGTGAAGCAGCTGATTTTTGGAACAGATCATCCGTTATCATGGTGTGCCGGTGAGGATTGTGTCCGATCGTGACTCGCGGTTCACTTCTCGTTTCGGAGAGCGCTCCGGAAGGGTTTGGGCACAGAGTGCGCCAAAGATGACTTTTCACCCTCGAGACGGATGGTCGGTCGAGAGAGTGATTCAGATTCTCGAGGATATGTTGAGGGCTTGTGTGTTGGATTTCAGCAGCGATTGGGACGAAGATTCAGACTTGATGGAGTTTGCCTATAACAACGATTACGATCGGCGATTGAGATGGCTCCATTCGAGGCATTGTATGGTAAGCATTATCGGTCCCCCGTGTTGCGGGAAGAGGTTGGTGATAGACGAGTTTTGGGTCCCGAGTTATCGCGGTTGACCAATGGTGCAGTGCGAGAAGATTAGAGCTCGTATGTTGACAGCTCAGCGAGCAGAGAGAGTTACGCCGATGTTCGGCGTCGAGATTTGGAGTTTGAGGTTGGTCGGCATGTGTTCCTTAAGGTTGCTCCGATGCGAGGTGTTACGAGGTTTGGTAAGCGTGGGAAGTTGAGTCCCCGTTTTGTTGGTCCATTTGAGATCCTAGAGAGGATTGGCAGAGTTGCTTACCGGTTAGCCCTACCTCCGTCACTATCGGCGGTGCATAGTGTTTTTCATGTATCGATGTTGAGGCGGTATGTGCCGGACCGTCGCACATTGTGGACTTTGAGCCTTTGCGGTGAATGAGGATTTGAACTTCGAGGAGAAGCGGTGAGGATCCTTGCCTTTGAGACCAAGGCGTTGCGTAATCGCGAGATTCGTTTAGTAAAGGTTGGTGGAAGAATCGGGGTTCGAGGAAGCCACTTGGGAGCGGGAAGACGAGATGAGGTTGCATTACCCCGAAATGTTTCAGTCTTAAGGACTTTCGAGGACGAAAGTCATAAAAAGGAGGGAATATTGTAACGACCGTGTTTTTCTTCCCGGTCTTCCGGTATGCCCTAGGGGTAATTTGGTCGGGGCCGTCAGTGGTCGTTTGTGTCTTTTTCCATTACTAAAATTATTGGATGGTTTTTGTAGGTTTTGGAGGGGTTTGTGGTTTGGTTTGAGCAAGGTTTGATGCAAAAGCAAAAATAAAGGAAATTGTCTTTGCAGCCTAGGGTTTGAACCGGGTCTCTGGGAAGCTTGTAGAGATGTGTGCCAATTGAGCCATTAGGTGCTCTTGTTGTTCTTTCTCGCATCACATCTTAGTTAACCTTGGATTTTGGAGTTTTGGTGCATTTGGTTAAATGAAATAGAATTAGGTTTATTCCATCTTCTTCTCCAAATCTCCTCTTGGCCGCACAAGCTCTCCCTCTCCATAGCCCTTGTCGATTCTTCATCCTTGCGACTCACTTGGATCGTTCATCATCATTAGGGTAGGTATCGATCTTCCTCTTCTTCTTCTCATCCGTTTGGTGTGCTTTTGGCCAAGTGAAAAGAGGTGTGTTGTGTGTGTTTGTGTTGATTGCACCGGCCGAGAGAAGCCCGGCCAGCGGCCAGCCATCGCGACACGCCCACCGGCGATCGCGACGCCGAGATCGCCCCCGCCGTCGCACGCATCGCCCAGATCCGTTGAGCGGCCCCCGCCGTCGCGCAGATCGCCCGAGATCCGTTGAGCAGCCGCCGCCGCGCCATCGCTCACCAGTCGCCCAGATCTCGTTGAAGCAGCCCTCCCGCACGCCATCGCCGCGCGATCGTGCGATCGCGCCGCCAAAGAAGACGCCAGACGCCTGGCGCCGCGCGCCGCCCTTCGAAGCCGCCGCCCGCGTCGATCGCGTCCGCGTCGCCGCTCGTCGCGACGCCGGCGCTCGCGCGCGACCGCCCGAAAGGCTCGCGCCCGACGCCAGACGCTTCGCCCGCGCGTGGCGTCCTGCCGTCTGCCGTGCGTGGGCGGCGTCCCTACCGTGCCGTGCGTGCCAGCGCGCAGCAGCGCCAGCCCTGCCGCGTGCGTGCAGGTAGTGCGCCAGCGCCCAGCCTGCTGTGCGCGGTAGCGCGGCTGCGCCCGACCTGCTGCCGTGCCCGGCTTGCTGCAGGCTCCAAGCTCGTGTCGCCGTCTGCGCGTGAGTCCCCGAGCCGAGCTTGTTGTTCTATTGTTGTTTAGACGTTTTAGATGCTTTGATTATTATTGGTTTGCTAGGTTCCCGCCGCTAGCTCGGGATTGTTCCGCAGACTTAGGATTTGTGTGTAGAAGTCTCCGACCAAGGTAAGGATTTCTTCTACCGGAGTTGTGTGGGCCCTGCGGTATATTTGTGATTGTTGTTTTGTATGCCTGTGTATGTTTATTAGCATGTTTAGCCCTAGGTGCTCGTTGCAATTCTGATGGCATGAACTCTTGTATTGTTTCTCATGTTAGCCCATGCTAGGTTGTTCCATTCTCGCATGTTCGATATCTGTTCTTGCTTCGTAGTATCATGCTAGGTTCCTTGTATCCATTGAGCACGTATTGGACCGCATTGATTGAATTGTTATTATTGTTATGGTTTAGAGTTCGTAGGTAGCATCATCCGGCCGGATGCATAACGTAACTTGCATCCCCGAGCGAGGACGCACGAGATGGTACTCGTCTCGATCCCGTTAGGGTTTAGCTAACCCTAACGGTGGCCGGCCCGCAATCTTGGGTGAGGGTGGCAAAGCGTTAATTGCCCCAACGGTCGGGATGATGACTTGGCATTGCCTCGTCCCGGCGATCGGCACGTCCTCGGCGTGTTCGGCCGTAGCCCTTGATTGCCACTGTTAGGGCAAGGACCGCTTCCTGGTGTAAGCCTACCACGACCGTTCCTTAGCCTCAAAGTGCGGTGGTACAGGTGACATAGTTCACGTGTGTCAGTCTCACACCCCTATGTCGGTGACACCGATCCAGAGATTTAGTTAGCCATGGTGATCGAACACGGGCAGCTTGCCACTAGACCCGCACCCCCGAGTTTGCGGTAGCATGCGGTGCGCGCTTACGCTCATTACAGGCGACCGGAGAGCTCCTCGGGATCTTGAGCAGTGCACCTTTCGTATCGACGATGAGCAGTGAGGCGGGACTTGTTCCCGTATAGCGCGTTTAGTGTGTTGTGGTATTTCCGGACTAAGACCCCGAGTTGGCATCCGAGGTCCAAGTGTGGACTTAGCTATGTGCTCCGCTCTCGTGTTTGTACTCATAGCTTGCATACTTTCTTCTAGATGATCATGTATATCGTATTGTACCCGGTTGGGGATTCTTACTGGGTAATTCGTTACTCACCCTTATTACGTGGTTTTTCCACAGGTAATCAAGGCGGGGAGACAGGATGGTGAAGGGAAGCGTGATCATGGAATCCTCTTTGTCATCTCGACTATTTTATTTTATCATGACTCTTGACTTTTGTTATTTCCCCTGAATGCATGTAGACGGGCACAGAGCCCCAGGATGTTTTCTTACGTTTTATGGATTCCAGCATATTTGTACTTGTGGATTGTTTTAATGGTTTAAATAAATCTCTGATCAGAGTATGCTTTTAGAAATGTATGTTTTGGTTGTTGAATGTTTCTGTTTTTACTTGGAATCCGAAATGTATTTTTCATAATGTCTTCTATTTTCAATACATGCATTGGGGTAAAGGCCATTTAGAGCCCCTTTTGGGTCGGGTCTTTACACAAAGCCCGAGAAAGGCTTGCTCAGCAGAACTCAACTCAAGCTCATCGAGAGCAAAGCTCGCCTCGAAGCTACCACTCAACTCTTAAGTCCAACTGGCTACTCAAAGGACTTCCTCCTTTTAGCCAAGGCCTAACTCATCTTGCGACTAGAAACTCCACACTCGAAACATCGCAAGGAATACAAACTGACGAGGCTATCTCCAAAGATAACACTCGAGGCTGGCATCCATGGTGCAACTCAACCACCATAGAAACTAGGGGGAGAAAAACTTCAATCCCCAAAGAACCAACAACTTTCCAGCAACAACTCAACTCTTAAACCGGCTGGCCACCGCCCTTGCGGGGACAAACAACTTTCGCTTGCTAACAACACAATGCAGGGACCCTCTCGCTGGGCTAACCACTGCGCTACACTGATCCACTACACAACTCAGAAGCTAAGCTGACTACTCCTCAACGGGAAACGATTCCCCAACAAGCAAACTTTTGAAGGGCAGCGAACATCACACTTGCTCGCTGACTAGCTCAAACCCAAGGGCAAACCCTCAACCGATTGGACCACCAATCTAGAACTAGAAGAACTTACTCAACTGCCGAGGGAGGGGTCAACTCCCAAAACTTCCTGGCTAGGAACAGATCCTCAGGGCAACGCCCTCCTGCTCGAACCGAGCTAGCTCTTGAAACATCAAGAGAACCAAATCTTGGTCTACACCAAGCTCCAACTAGCCTCCAAAATCCAAACAAGCACTAGCTTGCTAGACTGCCAAATCTGCAAGCAACTCACCCAAGGAACACTGCCTGGGTCTAATTGAGCTCTAGAGAGGCTCTCCACAAACTAGGGATCCTCCGATCACCCTTCGACACACACGGTCGTCAAACGATCTAACAGACAACCGGCTACACGGGCACAACCCTCTCCAGCATCTCAACTACGCTGGCCAACTCCAACTCTTGAAAACCAAGAGGACCGGAGACGCTACAGAATGCGTCAACCTCCTACTCAAGCATCAGCCACAACAAACCTTCTGCCCAAGGTAAGGATCCGAACAGCTCTCTTAGCCATGACGATCAGAAACTACGCGGCTGCTACCAACGCTCTTGTTCAGATCCAACTGAACTCTGATTAGGCTAAGGACCAACAAGCAAAACTTGCTCAAACAACAACCCAGCAACGAGCACGGCATCCTTACAACCAAAGCTAGGGCACTTGCCAAGAACCAAACCTTGACAACCCAAAGACTGAGCACTGGCTCCTCAACACGAACCCTTCGTGGTTCTCCAAACATAAACCACGGAACGAGCTACACAAAAGTACACCGGCGTGTACAGCTCCAACTAGATCCAATGCCAACAAGGGCTCTCACACAGGGAAACATTTGCCTCCAACAGAGCCACTACTAACCAGGGAGCAACAAGAGTCCAAACCCTCTCGGGGTCGACTCACCACGGAAAGCCACATTGGCCAACTCACTCTACAAGAGCGCATCCATACCAAGCAATCATACCTCAAGCCAATGTGCTCACTAACGCTCCGATCAGCCATCCAACTCATGGCTCTAACACTGGATCAACCACGCATCCTCGATGCCAACACTACCCATACTAGGGTAACTCAAAGGGTAGCCGAATCATGCTACCATCAAACTGGCTCACAAGCTCACAACACAGGCGCAAGAACTCGAACGCGCTAGCTCTTAACAGCCTACAACATCCTTTGGTACCCAACTCTCGGCGACACTGGAAAGCTCCTACTTTCCCTAAAAAACCTCATACTTGTAGTCCTCTGACTACCACCGAGCTAGATCTCTTATGCAACCCAAACAGGTGCAACCTCAGGAAATGGGTACAAGACTAGAGGGAATGCTTGTAACGACCCAGGTTTTTCTTCCCGGTCTTCCAGGTATGCCCTAGGGGTAATTTGGTAATTTGGTCGGGCCGTCATGGTCGTTTGTGTCTTTTCCAGCTACTAAAACTATTGGATGGTTTTTGTAGGTTTTTGGAGGGGTTTGTGGTTTGGTTTGAGCAAGGTTTGTTGCAAAAGTAAAAATAAAGGAAATTGTCTTTGCTGCAATGGGGTTTGAACCAGGTCTCCTGGGAAGCTTGTAGAGAGGTGTGCCAATTGAGCCATTAGGTGCTCTTGTTGCTCTTTCTGCATCACATCTTAGTTAACCTTGGAGTTTGGAGTTTTGGTGCATTTGGTTAAATGAAATAGAATTAGGTTATTCCATCTTATTCTCCAAAAGCACCTCTTGGCCGCCCAAGCTCTCCATCTCCATAGCCTTGCCGAGTTCTTCATCCTTGCCTCTCCTTGGGTTCGATCATCATCATTAGGGTAAGTCTTCGTCTTCTTCATCTTCTCATTTGGGTGTTTGTTGGCCGAATGTAAGAAAAAGGGGTTGTGTGTGTGTGTGTGTGTGCAGCCAGAGAGGAGCGACCATCATCGCCACCACTCAGACGCCCAGATCGGTCGAACCAGCCTCGTCGCACGCCCAGATCGGTCGAACCAGCCCCTGCCCAGACGCCAGCACTGTCCCAGAAGCCTCGCCGTTCGCCCAGCAGCAGATCGCCCGATCGCCGCGACGCCAGAGGTCTCGCCGCCGCCAAAGACGTCCGGCCGTCGCCGACGACGCCTCGCCGTGTCCGCTTGCCGAAGCTGCTCGCGCGCGCGCTTTCGCTCAGACGTTCGCCCGCGCGCGCGTCCTCGCCGAGTTGCTCGCCGTGTCCGCATCGCGACGCCGGCGCCGCGCGCCTTTCGCTCGACGCTCGCGCGCGCGCCGCCAGACGCCGCCAGCGCGCGCCGCCGCTCGCGCTCGCGCGCGCGCGCGTGTCCCTGTTGCCGTGCGGCCGCGCGGCCAGTAGCGTGTCCGTCTGCGTGCCGGTAGCGCAACGGCGCGTGTCCCGCTGCGTGCCGGTAGCAGGTAGCGCGCCCAGCCTTGCCGAGCGGCTTGCGGCTGACCCCAAGCTCGTGGTCGTCGCGCCGCGTGAGTTCCCGAGCCGAGCTTGCTCGTTTCTATTGTTGTTTAGATATTTTAGATGCTTGATTATTGTTGGTTTGCTAGGTTCCCTTTCGCTAGCTCGGGATTGTTCCGCAGACTTAGGATTTGTGTGTAAAAGTCTTCCGACCAAGGTAAGGATTTCTTACAGGGGTTGTGTGGACCTCGCGGTATATTTGTGATTGTTGTTTTGTATGCTGTGTATGTTTACTAGCATGTTTAGCCTAGGTGCTCATTCGAATTCTGATGGCATGAACTCTTGTATTGTTTCTCATGTTAGCCCATGCTAGGTTGTTCTATTCTAGCATGTTCGATATCCGTTCTTGCTTCGTAGTATCATGCTAGGTTCTTTGTATCCGATGAGCACGTATTGGACCGCATTGATTGAATCGTTATTATTGTTAAGGTTTAGAATTGAGGTAGATAGAATCATCCGGGCCCGATGCATAAAGTATCTTGCATCTATGGCAAGGACGTTCGAGCGCTTCTCCGTCCTTGGACCCGTGAGGGGATTAGCTATCCCAACCGGTAGGGCCCCGCAATCTTGGGTGAGGGTGGCAGATCGTTAAATGCCCCAACGGTCGGGATGATGACTTGGCATTGCCTCGTCCCGGCGATCGACACGTCCTCGGCGTGTTCGGCCGTAGCCCTTGATTGCCACTGTTAGGGCAAGGACCGCTTCACGGTGTAAGCCTACCACGACCGGTTCCTTAGCCTCAGTGCGGTGGTACAGGTGACATAGTTCACGTGTCCAGGTCTCACACCCTATATCGTCGACACCGATCCAGAGATTTAGTTAGGCATGGTGGATCTGAACACGGGGGCGGCTTGCCACTAGACCCGGCACCCCGAGTTTGCGGTAGCATGCGGTGCGCGCTTACGCTCATTACTGGCGCCGACGGAGAGCTCCTCGGGATCTTGAGCAGTGCACCTTTCGTATCGACGAGAGAGCAGCCGAGGCCGGGACTTGTTCCGTGATAGCGCGTTTAGTGTGTTGTGGTATTTTCCGGACTAAGACCACGAGATGGCATCCGAGGTCCAAGTGTGGACTTAGCTATGTGCTCCGCTCTGTGTTTGTACTCATAGCTTGCATACATTCTTCTAGATGATCATGTATATCGTATTGTACCCGGTTGGGGATTCTTACTGGGTAATTCGTTACTCACCCTTATTCGTGGTTTTCCACGGAGTAATCAAGGGGAGACAGGATGGTGAAGGAGGAGCTATGATCATGGAACCTCTTTGTCTTCTCACGATTGTTTTATTTTAATTATCATGACTCTTCACTTTTTATTATTTCCCCTGAATGCATGTAGACGGGCACAGAGCCCAGGATGTTTTCTTACGTTTTATGGATTCCAAAGCATATTGGTACTTGTGGATTGTTTTAATGGTTTAAATAAATCTCGATCGAGTGTGCTTTTAGAAATGTATGTTTTGGTTGTTGAATGTTTCTGTTTTTACTTGGAATCAAATGTATTTTTCATAATGTCTTTTATTTTCACTACATGCATTGGGGTAAAGGCCCATTTAGAGCCCCTTTTGGGTCGGGTCTTTCTGATTGGTATCGAGCTCAGAGTCATAGATTCTGTGAGATCGACCTTTTGTTGTAGGTCGTTTTCCATGATCATCAAGACTCCGGCGGTCATCAGTACGCCTAGATTTATTGTTTTAGAAAGGAAAAGGGTTAAGAATTTACAATACCTATCATCTAGTGTATGCCTTGTTTGGTGTTGTGGAATGGTGTGTAACGACCCAGGTTTTACTTCCCGGTCTTCCAGGTATGCCCTAGGGGTAATTTGGTAATTTGGTCGGGCCGTCAGGGTCGTTTGTGTCTTTTCCAGCTACTAAAATTATTGGATGGTTTTTGTAGGTTTTTGGAGGGGTTTGTGGTTTGATTTGAGCAAGGTTGGTTGCAAAAGTAAAAATAAAGGAAATTGTGCTGCAGCCGGGGTTTGAACTCGGGTCTCCTGGGAAGCTTGTAGAGAGGTGTGCCAAATGAGCCATTAGGTGCTCTTGTTGCTCTTTCTGCATCACATCTTAGTTAACCTTGGATTTTGGAGTTTTGGTGCATTTGGTTAAATGAAATAGAAATAGGTTATTTCATCTCCTTCTCCAAAACATCTCTTGGCCGCCCAAGCTCTCCATCTCCATAGCCTTGCCGAGTTCTTCATCCTTGCATCTCCTTGGGTTCGATCATCATCATTCCGGGTAAGTCTTCGTCTTCTTCATCTTCTCATTTGGGTGTTTGTTGGCCGAATGTAAGAAAAAGGGGTTGTGTGTGTGTGTGTTGTGCACCCGGTAGAGGAGCAGACCATCAACCCACCCAGCCGCAGACGCCCAGATCGGTCGAGCCAGCCCTGTCGCACGCCCAGATCGGCCGAGCCAGCCCTGTCGCACGCCCAGATCGGTCGAGCCAGCCCTGCCGCACGCCCAGACCTGTTCCGCAGCAGCCTCGCCGTTCGCCCAGCAGCAGCCTCGCCGTTCGCCCAGCAGCAGATCGCCCGATCGCTCGCACGCCCTCGCCGTGTCCGCTTGCCGAGCCGCTCGCGCCGCGCGCTTCGCTCGAACGATATTCGCCGCGCGCTCGTCCTCGCCGAGTTGCTCGCCCGCGGCGCTTCGCCCGAGACGCCGGCTGCGCGCGCGCCTTCGTCAGAGCCGCTCGCGCGCAGTCGTGTCCCTGCTTGCCGTGCGGTATGCGCGGCCAGTAGCGTGTCCGTGCCGTGCAGCCGGCGCAACCGGCGCGTGTCCCTGCGTGCCAGTACACAGCCAGCGCCCAGCCTTGCCAAAGCCAAGCTTGCCGCTGAGCCCCAAGCTCGTGTCGTCGTCGTCGCGCGTGAGTTTCCCGAGCCGAGCTGCTTTGTTCTATTGTTGTTTAGATATTTTAGATAACGATTATTGTTGGTTTGCTAGGTTCCCGTTCGCTAGCTCGGGATTGTTTCGCGACTTAGGATTTGTGTGTAAAGTCTTCCGACCAAGGTAAGGATTTCTTCACAGGGGTTGTGTGGACCTGCGGTATATTTGTGATTGTTGTTTTGTATGCTGTGTATGATTACTAGCATGTTTATCTCTAGGTGCTCTGCTCGAATTCTGATGGCATGATCTCTTGTATTGTTTCTCATGTTAGCCCATGCTAGGTTGTTCTGTTCTAGCATGTTCGATATCTGTTCTTGCTTCGTAGTATCATGCTAGGTTCTTTGTATCTCGATGAGCACGTCTTTGGATCTGCATTGATTGAATCGTTATTATTGTTAAGGTTTAGAATTCGGGTAGATAGCATCATCAGGGCCCGATGCATAAAGTATCTTGCATCTATGGCAAGGACGATTTGAGACAGATTCTCCGTCCTTGGACCCGTGAGGGATTAGCTATCCCAACCGGTAGGCCCCTGCAATCTTGGGTGAGGGTGGTAGTCTAAGCGATGCCCCAATGGTCGGGATGATGACTTGGCAATGCCTAGTCCTCGGCGCCGCACGTCCTCGGCGTGTTCGCGGTAGAGCCCTTGATTGCCACCGATAAGGTAAGGGCGGCTTCTGGTGTAAGCCTACCATGACCCGTTCCTTAGCCTCAAAGTGCGGTGGTACAGTCGACATAGTTCACGTGTCCAGTCTCACACCCTATGTCGGTGACACCGATCCAGAGATTTAGTTAGGCGTGGTATCCGGATATGGGCGGCTTGCCACTAGACCCGGCACCCATAGTCTGTAGAAGCACGCGGTGCATCCTTACGCTCATTATAGCGCCGACTGGAGAGCTCCTCGGGATCTTGAGCCAGTGCACCTTTCGTATCGACAGTAGACAGGCTGAGGCCGGGACTTGTTCCCGTATAGTGCGTTTAGTGTGTTGTGGTATTTCCGGACTAAGACCCTGAGATGGCATCCGAGGTCCAAGTGTGGACTTAGCTATGTGCTCCGCTCTGTGTTTGTACTCATAGCTTGCATACATTCTTCTAGATGATCATGTATATCGTATTGTACCCCGGTTGGGGATTCTTCTTTGGGTAATTCGTTACTCACCCTTATTCGTGGTTTTCCACGGGTAATCAAGGCGGGAGACAGGATGGCTGAAGGAGGAGCTATGATCATGGAACCTGCTGTCATCTCTGATTGTTTTATTTTAATTATCATGACTCTTCACTTTTATTTATTTCCCCTGAATGCATGTAGACGGGCACAGAGCCCCAGGATGTTTTTCTTACGTTTTATGGATTCCAGCATATTGGTACTTGTGGATTGTTTTAATGGTTTAAATAAATCTCGACGATCAGTGTGTTTTTAGAAATGTATGTTTTGGTTGTTGAATGTTTCTGTTTTTACTTGGAATCCGAAATGTACTTTTCTTAATGTCTTTTATTTTCACTACATGCATTGGGGTAAAGGCCCATTTAGAGCCCTTTTGGGTCGGGTCTTTACAGTTGGTATCAGAGCTCAGAGTCATAGATTCTGTAGACTGACCTTTTGTTGTAGGTCGTTTTCCATGATCATCAAGACTCCGGCGAGTCATCGTGTACGCCTAGATTTATTGTTTTAGAAAGGAAAGGGGTTAAGAATTTACAATACCTATCATCTAGTGTATGCCTTGTTTAGTGTTGTGGAATGGTGACAGCGAGTTTTGATTCGTTGTTGGTTTGGATGTAGATCGCCCGGCATGCTAGTCATCTGCACCGGGAGAGGAGGTTCGAGAGCAGTCGTCGAGTATCGGGATCGGATCTCGAGCATCTGCAGGGACATCGTCCCAAGCCGACATCGATGGCATTCCACCAGCGGCTCCTCTGTTACGCCTAGAGCGGGCGTTGAGGCGACCGAAAGCGCCGTGAGATCGCTCCTGGAGCGAGTTCTTTGAGTCTATGAGGGCTTTTATGGTCGGCATGTTGAGTGACCAGAGGCGAGACCTGTGCCTTGTTGGCGCGCAGCGGGGAAGAGTCCCGAGCCCAGATCGAGGCGGTGACTCGATTGGTTCAAAGCAGAGCTCGAGAGCACCTCCGGCTCCACAGGAGCAAGTAGCCCCAGAGGCGGATATGGCAGAGGGTGCCGAGGAATTGGGTAGGTGGTGAAGGATTTTGTGAAGTGGAAGCCCGAGAAGTTTGATGCCACCGGTGATGCGTTATCGGCGGCCCAGTGTGGATTGCCCATTTGGAGTACACCTTCCCGATCATGGTGTGCCCCGATATTCAGAGGCCGAGATGTGCGGCTCATGTGCTAGGAGGCACAGCGAGATGGTGGTGGGAGTCCACCTTGAGCGAGAGACCAGTGGGTCTCCACCCGCTACTTGGGAGTTCTTCAAGGTGAGTTCAAGGTAAAGTTCATCGGTGATGAGGCTCAGGAGAAGATGGTGGAGCTCTTCCGGAACACAAGCGTGGTTCGATTCCATTGAGGAATATGAGCGCAAGTTCTCGAGTATGGATATTTTGCTCCTCGATTGATTGCCACCCCAGAGTGAAGATTCGGAAGTTCATATCCGGATTGAGGCGGGGTGTTTCCCGAGATGTCGGGCTCGGGCCCCCGACACTTATGCTAGGGGCTGTCCAGATTAGCCACGATCTATAATGGGAAGTATCCTCACGGCGGGTTGTTGCCGCTCTGTTCGGCGTCTGTCCCGAAAGCTGTGGGGCGAAAGAAAGTTTGACTTTCGGGGTGGCGGCGGCGCGTCGCCAAGGGCGATTCAAAGCGGGATCGCATAGGCCGATCCGTTTTCAGCCTCGCCAGCAGAGGCGGTCCGAGCGAGTTCCGCTTGTGCTTCTTCGGGAGGACCCACCGGAGCTTGCGCACAGGGCCCAGAGTGTGTTTTCGTTGTGGTAAAGAGGGACATATGATCCGTTTACGCCCTCGGCCCGGCTATGGCGGCTCGGCCAGTATGAGCGAGCGGTCGAGTGTTTGCTACGACCGTCAGGAGGCCGAGCGTCACGGATGCCGCTGTATGGCGGTACGCTTCTTGTTTTAGATCACTGCGCATTTGTCTTGTTTGATTCTGGTTCCTACGCATTCATTTGTATCGTGTTGTTTGTTGAGCATGCTAAGTTGAGACTAGAGCCTCTAGGTTTTGAGTTATCTGTTGCAACTCCTTCGGGAGTTAGTATGTTAGCTAGAGATAAGATTAAGGATGGCCGGATCGAGATATCCAGGAGAGTTGCTATTGGCTACGCTCATAGTTACGCCTATGAGCGGTTTTGATGTGATTCTTGGTATGGAGTGGTTGGCATTTTGCTAACCACGCGTTGATTGACCGCCACCGGAAAGAAGTAGTGTTCAAAGCCGCCAGTCGGCCTAGCTTTAAGTTTCGTGGAGTCCAGGTGGAGTTTGCCCGCCGATGGTGTCGGTGTGAAAGCTCGCGTCGTTTGCTAGCTCATGGAGCTTGGGGCTATCTCCAGCCAAGGTATGCGGGAAGAGCCGCGCTCTTTGTCTGCTGATCAGTGTGGTCGTGCAGGAGTTTGCGGACGTGTTTCACGAGGAGTTACGGGTTGCCCCAAGAGAGAGGTTGACTTCATTATTGAGCTCGAGCAGGACCCTCCCTATCTCGAAGGCTCGTATCGCATGGCGCCAGTGAGTTAAAAGGCTCAAGATTCGATTCTGCGGGAGATGTTAGACCGAGGGTTCATCCGTCCAAGTGTGTCCCAGGGAGAACACCCGATCTGTTTGTGAAAAAGAAGGATGGTTCTATGCGCTTATGTATTGATTACCGCGAGCTTAATAAGGTGGCGATGAAGAATAAGTATCCGTTGCCCCGTATCGATGATTTGTTCGATCGGCTTGAGGAGCTTGGTGTTCTCCAAGATAGATCTCGAGATCCGGTTACCATCGATTTGCGGATCGGGGATGCCGACATTCCTAAGGCGACTTTCGAGTCCGGATATGGTCACTATGAGTTTGTGGTTATGTCGTTTGGATTGACCAATGCCCCACCCGCGTTCATGGACATGATGGATAGGGTGTTCAAATCATTTT